>JALBCR010003820.1:0-215535 GCA_030710515.1 Abscondita cerata | reverse complement strand
GTTAATAATTGCAATACTATCCCAATTCTTCTGGCTTGATTACAGCAATGGGTGTTTATCAAAAGACGAGTCCCAACAGTTCTTTGCCATTTCAAAAATGTTGGTAATAGCCTTGTTCGAATAAGTGGAAACATCATAGTGACAAAACTAAAATCACTATTTACAGAAGAAAGAAATGCAGGGAGACAGATATCCTTCAATTTTCGGATGCTTAATCTTCCATATCTGATAGATGGTCCTGGGGTGTTTGCGATAGAAGTGATAAACGAAAATTTCAGTAGAAAAAGTTTTAAAAAACGGCTATAGTAGTATAAATGAAGGAGCAATGTTCAATTAAAAGTAAAAGAAGCAGCTGATAAAACGTAAGTTTGCTAATTTTAATTTATAAATATACTAGAGCAAGAATGAAGACTAGACGTATGCAAGATAAGATAAAAGCAACAAATTCGCTGGTCTTAAAATTAATAAACTGTTAAATAAACTTGTAATAGCCAGGAATACTAAAACAATCGTGCGAAATTAACACAGATGGTAAAAGAATCAGAGAAGGACAAATTCTACGAGGAGCTAGATAAGATCTGTGAGTCAATTCCAAAAAACGACAACCTTGTAATACTTGACATCTTTAAAGCTCAGGTGGGAAAGAAGAACATATGAAACTCCTAAGAGGAGAGGATTGATTCATATCATATAGAGTGGCAAAATGACACAGACCACTTACTGGAATAACCAAGATGAAATTAAGAATGATCGAAAAAAGGAAAACTGCAGTAAAGAGGAAAACATGAGAAAAGCCGTTATCTAATCTACATACAGTGAAGGTAAATCGATTGAGGACGAATGGAACATCATAAAAAGAAGCGTCCAAAACACTGTACACAAAGTGAACGCAACTCTAGAATTAAAAAAAAAAACAGGAGGAATAAATAATATGGTAAATGAAAAAATCAAATATGGGGGAACCATATAAAACAAAGATTATTTAAGCTAATTAGTCAAATATGGAAAAGGAGAGAATAATAGTGCCTACACTTAAAAAAGGCAACCCAAATGTTTGGGTAAATTACAGCCTCCTAAATGTAGCATATAAAATCTTGACTACGCTAATAAATACAAAAACTAATGTTATACACAGAACACAAAGTTGAAAAGCATATGAATCCGACATAGAACTGCAAAACGTTTCTTCAAGCAAGCATTTGATAACTTACGAGCGAGAAGTGATGGTACAAGATTTGAGAAAAATAGAAAAACCCAAAAATAATACGATTTATCGAAGCGACCATGAAAGAGTCAACAGCAGTAGTGCTAACAGAATTGGAAATGACAGAGATTTCAAAATTATCAAATTAGGCAAAGAGACGACCTGTCAATTTAACGCTCAATGTTTGAGGAACTATCAATACAAAATTTTAACAAATGGTGGTATATGCGGATGACCTGACGTTTATAGCAGACCAGGAATAGTGTAGAGAATACAGTGCAAAAAATTTAAAAAAAAGCCAGAAATAAACAGAAATGATCCACAAACCGCACACAAACAAGTAAATGTCTGCAATCCTCCGTTCAATGTAGTCGAAGATTTTAAATACCTGGGAAGAAAGCAAATAATACAAGTAGGTCACAGAACCTAATACTAATATAAGACTATAACGAAAAATATAAACATAGGTAAGAGCACCAAAAAAAAAAGAGTGTAAACCAGCAAACAGGCCAGAAGTAATATATGGAATAGAAGCGATGATCATAACAGCCGCGGAGTAGGAGAAATTAAAGACTTTTGAAAGAAAATGATAAGATGAATCTTTGGTGGTAAAAAATAGCAGTAGGATTATTTTAAAGATTAATGATCTCTGAGATAAAAAAAATACAGAGACAGGAAGATATCATTAAAATAATAAAGATGCAAAGAATATGCTGGTACAGACACTTAAAAGAATGGAAAACGACAAAGAAGTGAAGAAAGTCACAATGTCGAAAACTAACATTGCAAGACCAAAGGAAAGACCAAAGAATAGATGGGAAGATCAAGAGATTAAAAACACATTAAGCCTTGAAATACAAAGATGGAATGAGAACATACAGGACCAAAAAACTTAGAAGACGACTACAGAAGATGCTAAGATAAGCAACAAGTTAGACCAAGATGAAGTAGTAAAGAACGTAAAGTAACTTACTACAGTAAAAGAGGTGTTTGAGCTTGTAAAAGCTTTTATAAGTCTAATAGGGATGCATAGCCTTACTCCTTTATATCTAATAGCAAGATTAGCTAAACTTCATTGGTTTAAGTTGAAATTAGTCCTACTTCCTTCATCGGTTTTTAATTTCATTATTAAGATCATCTATAAGCTTTCAAAGTACCGATATCCAATGTGTGATTTGTAATGTTTGAATTTAGTTAAAAAAAGAGATAGTTTTGTAGTCTTTTTCAAAAATTTTTGCATTAGCTCGTGGTACGCCTAACGTCTTCTAATTTTTTGTATATTACTTTGTCTACTCAAAAGATAAACAAAAGTTTGTATTTTGACAGATTTATTTCTAAACCCATCTTTTGAGTTTTATCGATAAGTTTTGTAAAATCTCTGAAAACAGTTTCTGCCTGACCTTCTAAAGATCCATTATAAAAGTAAAAAACATTTAGTTTAAACCTCAGCTCTTCTATAATGGGTTGTAACGCCAAGCTAAAACATTATGAACTTAATAGGTCTCCCTGTTGACATCCAATTTTGAATATAATAATTTTCTTGTCATAGAAAAGCGTAGTTGGAAATCCATAACATTGAAATACAAAATTAAATAAATGTGGAATTCTTTTGTAAACCTCAAGCAATGAATTCTTTTTTATACAATTGAAAGCATTTTTAAAGTCGATTTTAGTAAGACTTTAGGATTATCTTTTTATCTCAATAAAAATCGATACGTATGTATAACTGTATATATGTTTGTATGTATAACTACCATATAAATAAATAAATAACTGCTTCACATTTTCCCTCGCTTTAACTTTAAGTGAGGTACCATTTGTTCTAAATAAGTTTGCATCTCAGTTTTTCAAGGTCGTAAAACAACAATGAATCTAATTGATTCGTCTTTCTTAGTTAAAGCACAGAAGTTGTGTCCATATAAAATGCAGTCAATTTTAGCATTAAATTTCCCAGATAACATGAAATTACACAAGTTTGTAATTGCTTGCGTAAGCATCAGTCCTGAGTTTCCAGTTACTTTTGCTGTTAGATCTTTAAGATATGGAGGTAGTAAACAGTCAATTTCAAATCAAGATCTATTAAAAAAAACTAGAAAATCAGTTGTAGACTTCAGCTTTAGTTACATGGGGTTGCTATCAGCAACCCCCGATTACCCGCACCAGAAAATACAAATTTCCTAAGAGACAAGTGTTACGGGTTTATTTGCAAAAATAAAACGTATGTCGGGAGCTTTCTTAGAAACGTGTGTCGTGTGTAGCACTTTACGATGAAAGTTGAATTTGACGCGCATGTTGCGATTTTTTCATTAGTGGATTGTTTAATTCGCGAAAAGTTTTGAAGATTACGAGCGGACATTTTGTACTTCCTTCTACTGGGTGTTTGGCGTGCTTCGTGAAGCAAAACTTTTACACATAAATTATTAATGTGTGCTTCAATAATTCCAAGTTAAATTAGAGTGTAATTGTAAACCCGACCGCATTCACCGTAAGTATTTCTTTTCCGTTGTTGTCTCGTGGTTGTGTTAATTCTAATTACAACGTATATTTTAGCACGTGCCTTGACCTCCTATTCTACTTGTCTATTATAATCTGGATAATTCCTGAGGGTGCTGGAATGGATATTTAAGAACCCTTAGCTATATAACTAACTTATAACGACTACCACAGTTTCGCTTATATTTATGCTGCCAACGGCCGATGAACCCTACAGGCTGAGAGGTCGTTCACGCTGCATACTTGCTGCTTTAAGAAAACATATCTGCTTTTCCGTATTTCTCCCAAGGAAAATGCTGGGGCTACCTATCTTCTGAAGCTGTCAAATACTGTCGCTAGCAGGAATCTTCCTTCTCGGAACTGCATACTACAGAATACAGCTAAGTTTACTATATAAGAAACCTATTCACTATTCATGCGTATGAAGCTCACGTACATGTGATATTAAACGGTTTGAATCCCTAGCATATAGATACATTTTTATTCGGGGTAGACTCCACCACCGACGTTTGGTCTTGTTTTTAACTAGTTCCATAAGAGCTTGGGCGCTTTAGATAAAGTGAGTGAAGTTAAAACAAAAGGCTTTTTGGGTTGGCGGGAGCTACTTACCGTTCTATTCCAAGTTTAAGTTAGTTTTAAGTCACGGTGTGTGAGTGGCGTGACAGAATTTCAACACATTAATTGCGAGCTTTAATTAAATTGTTGTTACTAACGCCCGTAATTCTATGCGACAGCCTCTCTCTTATTTCTGTCACATGCTCCTAGTTTTATTTACTATATTTAATTGTCTATTTGACTCTCTGATTTGTGTTTGTTTTAACGTATTAGACCTTTAGTAAAACCTAAAAGTGTTTTTCGTGAGTGGGGCTAAACAATCAGAGGAAGCAAGAAATTTTACAAATCTTCTTATGCCTTCTTGGGATCTTTTAGATTTAACAATGTTGGATATCTCCATGTCCTTGACTAGGTTAAATATTGAAGATACTACAATTTTGCCAAAACTATTTTTCGTTAGATTCATAATTCACCTTTTCATAATTTTGTACGTTGATTCCAATAAAACACTTATTGCAGTCTTCACAGAATATTAAACTTTTGTTGACATTCTTATTACAAACATGACATATTTCAGTGGTTGCAACGTCATTTTGATGTATAAATGTAAAATTATATGTATTGTTTAGTATTAAGATGTACATTTGTTTATTGTATGCTATGAGGATAAATCGATTTTTGTATGTATGTGGTGAAACAAAGTGAAACTGGGAAAGAGATGGTTAGACAGTTTTGAGCAGTAAACAATGTTGGGTGTGTAATTAAGACCGTGCATAGAACAATGAATATGATAATTTCCTTGTTAACCCTTTAAAGACGAGTTTATATTTATAAATTTTATTAACCCAGCAATAATTATAATTACACAAAAAGCAGCGTATAGTAGAAAGCCAGGGATACTAGTAGTAAGCTAGCGCAATGATGTATATAAAATCTAATAATTTTCGATATTTCGTAAATTACAAAAGCTATGAACAATTTAAAAAATTTGGAAAGAAAACGTCAATGTTATAAAGGAAGAACAAAGAACGTCGTAAAAACAACCCAAGGTCAAAAGGTCACTGTTCAAAAGTTATCGAATGTCGCAAATAGCACGTCACATATAAATAAAATCCAGGTTAGTCTTTAAGATTAGAATAATATAAATTTATATAAATAAATAAATTGTAGCGAAAATAAGTTATAGTCTATTTGCGTTAAGAACTGCACGCAGCGTTATAAAAAATTATTTAAAAATTAGATAAAAATTTGTACGCTCAATATTAATTATTTAATTGTATTAAAATTTTATTGAAGTTACAAACCACGCTTTTCATTAATAAATCCAATGTTCTGAAAGGTTAATTAAAGAATCACAATTAAAAGAGCAACTATTTCTGATCAGAAACTTGTATAAAAAGAATTGGAGATACAATATGGGCTGGTCACAGTGGGTTCCAGTCAAATAATGAATTTTAGTAAAACAGAGCTTTTCAGTATTAAATATTAACAAAACTCACACGACCTTAAACAGCATCTTAACTTAGAAAAAACTGCCATCTCCACTAAAAAAGTAAACTAAGAAAACAAATTCGACGTGTTAAAAATCGTTAAAATGAAAAATTGTATTACTTAGTTAATTCTTTGATTGGATTATAAAAGATCAATGCCAAAATATCATGCTTAAAGAAAATTGATTAAAAAAATGAAATATAAACTGGATAAAGCATCAATGAGTGGTTAAAGAATTTTCTTCAATGACTATTTTATAATATTTTGAATATTTTTTTGTAAATCTGTTTCATTCTTGTCACTCTTGTAAAAAATTTATGACTAATCAGTGTTGCGACATCTAGTGTCGACTCGTGCTATTTGCGCATCTGTCGACAAATTTGCTTTAATTTAAATTAATTTTCGGGTAGCACGAGTCGACACTAGACGTCGAAACACTTATTAGTGATGATGTGCCCACTTGTAGGTTATATAGTCAACAGCACAGCACGCATTTGTACAATAGTGAACTGTGTAGTAAACCACTAGTAAACTTACACTCAAGTTTTCTCACTTCTGAAGAATCCCAAAATGACGAAACCATTGTCGAGTGATTCTCAATTTAAGATTGTTATGTTTACCATTTGTCGACAAAGTTGCTTTAATATAAAAAAAAATGTATGTTGATATAATAATTATGTAATGATTATAAATCCGCTCCTTATAAAAAAAAGCAATTTGTTAAATATATTTATTTAGTTTAAATTTTTCAAATAGTATTTTCGATTTCTCTTTTATTTTTAACCGTACTCTATAAAAGTTCTACTCTTTACACTCTTTGAGCTTTCAAATTACTGCACCACACGATCCTAAATTAGACACGTATCTAATCATTTTGCTTCGCTGATCGAATAAGCTGTCAGAACGTTCATATTGGACAGAACTAATTTTATTTCTACTTTTTCTGTAGCACATGTTCAATTTCCAAATTAAATAATTCTAAATAATTTATATTATTTAAATGTACATAAACTCTTTATTATTTTCATTTTGTGACAGTGTGTTACGAAATATAAAATTTACATAACTATGTTTATTTTCCTATACGTTCTGTTTTCTCACGTACTTTTAAAAACCACTATTTGTTATTCCTGTATGTTTCGCGTCCAATTTATTGATGCATTAAAAATTTTATTAAATTACAAAAACGTAAGGCAATTGGTATACTTCAATTAAGGTAATTGTGATATTAACGCAACAATAAACTTAAATCAATATCAAAGTCAATACCAAACGTACATGTGTTTTTTTTTAATTTTAATTAAAAGTTTGATTTGTTGTAGATTAGTTTGTTGTATGTCGTAGTTAACAAAATGTGTTATTGGCACTTTGTGGAAATAAAATTATTATTGTTAAATATGACATGCATGAAGGAGGTCTTAGACGAAATCACGAGACTTAACACTGGCTAAATAAAATGGAAACTTTGTTAGGTGTAAATGAACCAGAGGACAATTCGTCGTTTATCATTATTGGGGTCGAGGTGTTTCTTAAAGTTTTTCTGGTTTTTACTGCTTCTTCCCATTTTTTGCTCTCTAGCTCGAAGTATTTTCCAATGTTCTGGTCCACTTTCTCTAGATCGTTTTACCTGTGTTTTGTAGTTCCATATTATTGGGTGCAATTATGTTCTTCTATCCTGGTTACATGTCTAAACCATTTTAGCTTATTTTCCTCTACTCCAGGTCTTGTTTAATTTGGTCATTTCTAAGACTGTCTAACTCTTCTTATCTTACTCAGAAATTCAATTTCTACTGTTTGTTGTCGATTATATTGTTTTTCACTTAAAGACCACAATTCGCTACCGTATATGAGGATGGGTATGTATGCTGCTTTATAGACTAGAGGCCTTTATAGAGCGCTCCATGTTGCCTGTTTGACATCTTAATTCTGAAGTAGAGGTTTTCTTTTAGTGTCCCATCTGTGGACCTGAGGGCAACCTACAATACCGTCTGGAAGCGGGGACTTCTATACAAATTTCTAAGAGCTATATCGAACAAAAAACTAACTAATCTACTAAATAATATGCTGAGCGATATAACGTTTCAGGTGGTCATGGGCGACAAAACCAGTATGACGAGACACTTACAGAACGGGCTACCACAGGGCTCCGTTCTTGCTCCGGTGCTCTTTAACATCTACATTGCAGATATGCCGGAAACAACATCGAAGATGTTCGCATATGCCGACGAAATGGCACTGGTGGTCAAGCAAAGATCTATAAATGCCACGGAAGCAATTCTAAGTAACAATCTTCAAAAACTGGGGGAATACTACCAAAAATGGAAACTAACCCTCAACCCCAGCAAAACCGAATGCACCTGCTTCCATCTAAATAATAAGCAGGCAAACAAACAACCACAGATATTTTTTAACGGCACCTTGCTTAAATACAATTCCACCCCTAAGTACTTAGGAGTCACCATGAACCGGAAATTATCGTTCAAGCAGCACCTCAATAACACATCAGCCAAGGTCCGTACCAGAAATAATATTATCCAGAAACTCTGTGGTACTACTTGGGGAGCAACAGCGAACACATTACGATGCTCTGGCCGTGCTCTCGTTTACAGCACTGCCGAGTAATGCAGCTCCTGTGTGGCTAAATAGCAGACATGTCCACAAACTTGACACGCAACTAAATCACACGATGCGCAACATTACAGGATGCATTAAATCAACCCCGATATACTGGCTACCAATACTCAGCCACATTGCTCCGTCCCATCTCAGAAGACAGGAGGCCCTGGTTCAACAGTATCGTAAAATATTGGCCGACTAACAACTACCCATCCATGAGGACATGGCAAAAACTACCTCAAACTGACTTAAATCCCGAAGGCCGCCATTCAGGACCGCGGCCGAGATATGCTCAAGCGACGCCGAATGGAGTTGGAGGGCAACCTGCGAGCAGTTCATACCGCCGGGTGTGGCCCATATGATCTCAGTCCGAGACGTACCAACTGGTTTTGAAACCCCGCGACAAATATGGAAAACATCCAACAGAAATTGAACTGGCCATGCGAGATGAGCAGAAACGCTACACAAATGGGGCAGATCACCAACGACTGAATGTGACTGCGGGGACCCGAACCAGACCATAAGCCATATTGTCCAACATTGTAGAAATAGAGCATACCCAGGAGAAGTAGTCAATTTTTTCTCCCTCACACCCTCCGCGATCGACTGGATCAGGAATCTGGATCTAGCACTGTGACATCTAAATGTACTTACAGTCTTCAAATGTTACTTACTTTATTTTTCCTTTGTAGCCATACGATAAATAAATAAATAAATTCTATTCGGTGCATCGTCTTATACATTTAGGTTGATTGAAATTATTAACATATCAGTCGCATAGGTTAATTTTATTATATAAACGGGTTTCAACTTGTAGTATCCTGCGTGCTATTTCTTAACTCGTCTCGTATGCATAGTAACGAATTCAAAGTTCCTCCTTGTGTGACTCCCAGATTAGTTAAGAACGATTTTGATTTCTTGTTGTTTGTTGGCGTTTAGAAATTCCCGAATTTTTTTAGGTTTTGAAATTTGTGAAAAAATTGGAATTTTTGATTATACGAACTATTTTTTTCTGACGTTAATTTTTGACTTAGAACAAAACAAATGACATTTCTCACAGCAACTTTTTATGGTCTTTAACGTGGCATTCTCAGTTTTTTATTCCGACATGTCGTCTTTGCAGAACCATCATCAACTGCTTTTTTTAAATAGTGTAAGAATATTCTTCTGTAGTTCTCACATTTTTTACACATTTTTTGAATATGGGTAGAATAACTGCTATTTGCCAATCTGCAGGTATTATTTTGTCACACCACACTTTGTTCATGATCCTGAGAAGTAGTTTTAGCCTGTTTTTTCTCATTGATCTTACCATTTTTCTGTAAATCCCGAAGCTTTACTGGTTCTTTTCTGTTCGGTATTTACGTCTCTCCATGTCCTCTCTTCTGTTTTCACCTATTTTCGTACTGTCTAGTAATGTCTAATTCTACCTGAAATGTCTTTGGCGTTTGGGATAACCTTTCCATTTTGGTTTTTGCTTGTGTCGGACGGTTTTTAAAGGATTTCAAAGCCTTTTAGAACAGTTTTTGGTTATTTCTTAGTTATTCTCCATGGTCTTGTTGAAAGTCTTCCAAGTTTGATTTTTTCCCCTTACTTTCCGCTTTGCAATATTCTTCGGTTTTTGTATTTTTCTATGTCGCCTTGTTCAAATTCAGATATGTCACCCATAACTCCTTTTTTGTTCTTATCTTTTTTACGTCTTTTGTACACTATGCTATCTAGTTTTTGTTCGTTTTTATTCTGCCTTCATTCGATATTCGTCTTTTTTAAATTTAGTTGTCATCAGTCTACCTTAATTTCTCTGTGTTTGCATCTTTGGAATATATGTTGTAGTTGCTATTTGTCAGTTTCTTGTTGAGTGTGAATTCTGGACACCCTATATAAAAGAAACTATAATTGATGGAAAAATAATTGCGACAAGCATTACTGATTTTAAGAAGTTGGAATTATGCACTGTTGGCGTGTAAATAAATTATACTTAAATAAAACAGTTAAACAATATTATTTAAACAGCGGCCTTAAATGTGATAAAAAAATTCCACATTCACAACAGTATGCACTATGTATTCTTACAAGAATAAAGTAATTATCATTATCATTCTGTTAGTTAGTATGTTTTTTTGTATATTGTTTTAATGACGAAACATCCCTAAAAAGCCACAAATTACAAAAAACCCGCAGAATTAGGTAAGATTTATTATTAGTTATTTAATGATAAGATGGTTTATTATTACTTTGTTTATCCAAAGTCTAATTAAATTCTTCGTTTTATGAAAAAATTACGTACTGCAAGTTTTCGGCAGATTATTAATAGTTTCCGATTTGCTGCTAAAAAGAAAACAAAATTTCGTTCACTTTTATTTATTTATTTATTTAAATACAGCCGCACCCCAGCAAATGCCAATTATGGGCGGGAACAGCAAAATACAAAACTAAAAACAAATCGGGCAATATAAATGTAAAAGTAATTAGACGTAGGTAGTACCGATATAACCCAAAACAAATAAAAATAGTAACGTTAACGTTAAACGAGGTAAATAAGATAAATCGATCAACCAACGAGGGAGACGCTACTGAATGATTTTATTTCGATTATGGACGTATGAAAAATATCAAATTTACGTAGAGCACTGCTGCTGCATACAGAGAAAATAGGAGATGACTCCAACACATGCGTACGAGAAGTGAGTAGGTAGAAAGTGGTAGAAAACCAAACCCAGGTCGAGGATCGAGAAAAGGTAATTTTGCTCACAATTCAGGACAATCGACAAGGTAGTGAATAAGTTTGTATAGAAAGAAAAGAGAAGATGTGGCGCGACGACTACTTAAATCAGAAAGTTTGAATCTAGCCAAAAGATCAGATTGCGGGAAACCTCTAGGAGGGTAAATCGCATCAACGTGATAAGCTAGAAATTTCAAGAATTTGCACTGAATGTTCTCCAGAGCGTGGATATAAACCTGATACGTAGGGTTCCAAACTACCGAGGCATACTTCAGCCGAGTTCGATTGAGGATTCTGTACAGCAAGAGAGGTAAGTGAGCGCTTAACAAATCTCTAGAGTTTCTGATAATAAAACCAAGAGTTTTATGTGAAGATGAAACAATAGATCGAATGTGCGAACTAAAGGACATAGACGATTCAAAAGTGACATCCAGATCTTTAAAACGCTAGAGCGAGTAATGGAGACGTCGGAAAAAGAATAGTTAAAAAGAATTGGAGACTTTGCTCTGGTATAAGAAACGATGTGACATTTAGAAACGTTTACATCTAAGTGGTTAAACCGACACCATTTATCAAAATGATCAAGTCTTCTCTGAAACACAAGAGCATCAGACGTATCACGTATAACTTGAAATATTTTCATGTCATCCGCATATAGTAGGCAATGATATTGAAAAATAGAGGACCAAGAACAGAGCCTCGGGGTACATCCGAAGGGACACTTGAGATACGCGACCGGAAGCCAAGCAGCTCAACAAATTGGGTTCTATCACATAGGTAACTCTTGAGTAATTGTACTAAATTGTTACTCAAACCAAAAGCGTGAAGCTTCGAAATTTGAATCTCATTGTTCAATCGATCGAAAGCCTTACTAAAATCGGTGTACACAACGTCGACCTAGAAACCAGAATCCAAGGATTCAGCAAGAAATTGGTGCATAACAGTTAAATTGGTAATTGTGGAACGCCCTCTAATAAAGCCGTGTTGACAGCTATGAAACTTTTGGGAGATTCTAGAAGCAATGTGGTTATATAAGCAAAATTCGAAAAGTTTTGAGAAGTTACAGAGAAGCGCGATGGGACGATAGTTAAGAACATTGCATCTGTCGCCTTTTTTATAAACGGGAACAATTCGAGCAGATTTCCAATTAACAGGAATGCGTCTCTGTCGAAGGATCAGATTGAATATGTGAAGTAACGGCGTCGACAGCACAGAAATGCAATCTTGCAAAAAGAAAGCAGGGATGAGATCAGTGCCTGCGGTAAGTGTAGGCTTAATCTTTTTATAGAAAAAGCAGATTAGACTCGATAAAATGTTTAGGCAGAGAGATCACGTCAACAACCTGATGTTGAGGTACAAAAGAGTGCTGGGCATGTAAATCGCTAAAGCAGCTACTAAATTAAGAAGCAAAAAATTTGACAACATTATTTTGGCTCTAAGATAAGTCATATTAGAAGGTATGCCGGAGGAATTACGCATTGGATTGATGTAAGACCAGAAATGATTAGGGTTAGACCTAATGTCGATCTCAATACGTCTTAAGAAGCATTTATGAGAAGTCTGAATATTAGTCTTTATCTTGCTGCGCAGATAAAGAGAAGTAGGGTCATTAGATGATTTATGATTCCGCCAGAGAGAGTACTTCAACTTGATATCAAAGATAATAGCATTAGAAAACCATGGCGGATATTTTGTACTGGATTTTAGAGAGGACTTAGAGATAAATGCATTGAATGAGTTATAGATAACAGAATATAGTTTCTGTAAAGAGGAATCAACGGAGGAGTCTGTCAAGATAGGGGTCCATGATAGGGAAGAAAAATGTTCATATAAGGAGGCGTAGTTACCTTTTCTAAAGTTGTAGGACAAATGAAGATTATTTCCAACAAATTTGTGAGTGACCGGTCACATCTAAAGATGTTAAAAAGAGGGGGGAAAGTTTGGAATTATTGACAGAGTCGCTTAACCAAGTCTCAGTGATGACAAAAATATCGATATAAGAGATAGAAAAAACACCGTTAAGAAATGTTTGTGTTTTAGTGTTAAGGCCTTTAACGTTTTGATAGTAAATGAAGATAAAAGCGGAAGAAATATGTTATGAAAAGCAGTCTGGAGAGTTGAAGTGAGAAGCGGGTAATTACTACCCGGAACCTACCAAATCTGCTTTTAAAGCAGTCAGCTTTTTGACATAAACAGGACAGTTCCTATTCCAAGCGTCGTAATCAGATTTAAAGTTGGGCAGAATCTTACTGAGACTACAGCAATTAAAATACTTCAAAAAATCAGATTTACAGTTACCAATAGAATGTTGTTCAGCACACTTAACACATACCAACGACTTATGGCAGTGGCGAGACGAATGGTGGAATCCGCAACAATTGAAACATCGAATACTTTCTAATGCATCAAACACAGGGCAAGAATCGGTCCCAATAAATATATTGAAGTAATGAGTATACTTAAATTCTTATATAATTTTCAATTTTAATACGACCGGTTTCGAAAGACATTAGTCTTCCATTATCAAGTATGTCTTTAAAATTATTGATTTTATGTTACAGTATTAAAATGTGGTGGTCTAATGATATAACTATACTATAGTTATATGTTGATAATAGAAGACTAATGTCTTTCGAAACCGGTCGTATTAAAATTAAAAATTATATAAGGATTTAGATGTACTTATTACTTCAATTAAACAAAATCCTTATGCAATTGAAACAACTGTTCTTCCTAAGAAGGTTGACCGAGATACATTTGATACTGGAGGAACCGAATAAATCAGGATGTTGTACACCAGCAAACTTGACAATGGTGTCCGGGCTGTGCAACTCAGTCATCCCAGTGACTCTTATGCGGGGATGGAGCTTGGTGGGTTCAGTCACTTGATAGTTTTCTGAAAGGTTGACGGTCGCTATCTGTTTCAACAATATTGAAAGATCAAGAAGATCTTCAGTTTGCTGAAAGACGTCACACAGCAATAACACCTGAATTTGTGGTGTGATTAGACAAAAGCCACAACTTGTGTTCATCTCAGGGACATTGAACATCTATAGTTACGTCAATAATGTTTTAGAACCAGTATAATCGTTTACGCAGACGTCCACAGAAATCGATAAAAAGTTGATGACCCAAAGCATAATTTTTTTACTGTAACATATCAAGTTCTAATAAACAAGTATCATTTGTGCTCAAAACTTTAAAATTTTCATGTCCCGATTGATTAAAAATTTTTCCCTGTAACGTATTGAGCTGTATCATATTCCAGCTAAAGTTAATGTAAATGTGCAAAACTGGCATTCAAAGAATTTCTATTAATTTTGCTGTTTCAAATAAGACCTAAAAAAAGTTTACTGTTATTTGGAAGTTCTAAGTAGGCCCTGAACAGTTTTAAAAGAAATAATTATTTTTATTTGTTATTTTGATATGTCATTATTATGTTTGGCTTCCCATGATGTTGGTTTCAAAGTTACCACATACACAAAATACTTTAAGAATCTCGTTGGATTTATAATAGCGTCAGCAACATCTACCTCAATATTTTATAGTTTTCTTTAATCAACTTCATTTAGTTTGTTGGATCTATTTTCGATCGATTTACCAGTTACTAAAATTTTCAAGTCATCTGCATGACCAATTAAGTATATAAGTTACAAGACGCAAGAGTTTGTTAAACATTATGTTCCACAAAGGCAGAGCTGAACCCTGTGGGACACTATTATTGACACATTGTCATGTTTGCAACTTGCAGGATTGTCAATAAAGCTCATTTACCTTCGATCTTCGTTATAAGCTTTTGAAAAATCAGGCATTCAAAGAATTTACCCAACAAATTAAGAATGCTGTTGAACAACGGATCAAGTTCCCGTTTTCAGAGGATATCTTATTCTCACCAACTTCGATCTTAGTCGTTGACCTGTTTCAGAAACTTCTGCCATAGTAAAGTTTTCAGATTTTTGACGCTATGAGCATTAATGGTAAAATGGCGATAATAATCTTTAAGACTAGTTTTTACATCGACATGTGCCAAACAATCTACCCATCAGATTTTAGAATTTATAGTTTAGGTTAGAATGCCTAACGACTTTTCAGGATGTACCTGTACAGTTGCAATTAAGCTAAAATAAAAAAAATCAAAAATTTTCTGGCAGATAATGCACGCCGTATACAAAATGTCGATGTTTCGATTATTAATGCCAACAAAGCGTTCCATGTCAAATCTTTTGCTGTAAATTCATACAGTTGTTTTGTTTTTTATTTACTAAGAGATGGTGCATTATTGTAGCTGTATATTTAAGTGAACAAATATGTGCTTTTATTTATTTTGAGTCGTGTAAATTAGTAAACATTTTTATCTAAGAATACAAAAACGGCGACTACAAATAAATACAAACTGCATCTGTATTAATCTTAAAAATAACATTCTGTTCCTCTAGTTTAATAAAATCCACTTATGACCGATTTACACAAAAACTCATTGAAAAATAGTTATTTATGTATCAGGGCACTAAAGTTTGATTTTTCATAACCAATGCGTTTTAGTTGCAGTGGCGATAGCCGAGGAAAATAAAACACGTGCGTTATGAGAAACAACTTTAGTGCCGAGGTGCATATTATTGATCTTTTGATTTCTTTCATGGTGTACCCGTTACACTCAAAAGAAGTTTTCAGGTGTTCGAGTTCCGTCTGAAGATTCTGCGGTTTACAAATTCTTTGTGCTCGTTCCATCAGCGTGTTGATGATTTTGCAGTTTTGGTCTAGGCGGTGGTTTTATAAGGCATGCACGTACCTGTTTGTGTATGTAGATTACTGAACATTGTGTGACTTCTGCTTGATTCATGGTTTTACACTAACAGATCTAAGAAAGTCATTTCTAGTTCTTTTTCCATTTTCATGGTAAACTGAATACTGTGGTGTTAATTGTTCAGATGTTGAACAAACTGGTTAAGCTTTTCTATACCGTATCTCCTAATAAGACATATATCATACACGTAGTGGAACCATTGTATTTCGCCACTCAATGGTTTTCTGTTCAAAATTTTTTATGAAGAGATTGGTTATCACTGCACTCCGTGAACTCTCCATTGTCCCTTCATCCACTTATTTTAAAAACTCTACTACTCCATCGTAGTAGCTTCAGCTGAGACAGACTTTGAAAAACTTGTTGATGTCAGTTGGGGCACTTTGGTGGATATCAAAACTTGGTCAAATCTTACAAGAATGTCTTGGAATCCGATGTTGATGTTCTAAATTTTGTGTTAAAATTTTGCTCCTTAGTCCTTAATGTATGTGCAGGCCTTTCCTACATATGGTCGGAGCAGCGATGTTAAGTACTTGGCTAAGCACCAGTTGTATAAGACTCGGTTCAAGTTAACCGTAGGTTGAACACAATCGTTGCTATAGTTAATCCTTGCCTACAATTGTATTTAACCAACGGTTGAATTAAATTTTTTATACAACTGGCCCTAAGAAGAGTGTTCGACCTGTCTGAAGACTCTAAGAATAGTCAGCCAGGATGTGACATCTGCGTCTTTTCATAGTTTTAATCTTCTTCTCTTTGAAAAGTTGTGAACACCAGTGTACTTATAACCTTATAGATTTGTACTGTTTTCAAGTACCTAGTTAAAATTACCTAATTCAACAAGAAAAAATATTATACTTTAATAACTTTATTGATTGGGATTAAGGCTTCTACGATCGGAGTCATTATTCAAACAAAAAGTCTTCTATAATTGAATCATGTCAAAATACTAACCGTAGTTTTGCTCTCTATCTTAAAAGCAGGATGAGAACTCGGATATCACTATTCTTCGAGTAAAATAAGGTAATACCACTGTTAAAGAAATTATCCAAATCGACGACTTGTACCTTCTAGTTCCAAAGCTTCTCGTGATCTACCTAAGACTTACAAACAAGTTATACCTTTTTGTTTAAATCAGTATTAGTTGTGCAAATAAATAGTCTGATAATTTAATAAAAATGGATTTAATATAAAATGTCAAAATTACAAGAGCAGTCAGCAAGATAAACTATCAATCAATCAAATAAACGTCAAACAATTCACAAACGTCCTAGCAACGGAAGCACTCTGAACTTTCACACAACTCTTCGTTCCAATCGTTCTCAAATTTAAATTCAAAATTACTCATTCGTTCCAACACTTTTCGTCCAATTGTTAGCACAAATCAATCTCTTCCTTACAAATTAACCAAATTTCTATCAAACATACTTAACGAATTTGTAGGTAAAACTCCTTTACACATGCTGAACTATAGTTATTTTATACAACATTAAGTAATTTGAATGTAAATCATAATCATCTTCTTGTTAATTTTAATGTAACGTCATTGTTTACAAAAGTTCTTGTTAAATACTCTCTTGTAATTATCGAATAAATGTCGCCTTTCTAGATACGTTTTTAATCATCTTAATAAACAGCATGATGATATCAAAATCACTGTGAAAATTTAAAAAATCATTGTTTTCCATTCCGTGAGGTACTGTCCCCCAGGAAGCTCAAGGAGAGTTAAGTCATTCCTTCTATGGCAAACCCACTGTTAGGTACTTGTTATTTTAACCATCATTTGGCCAAAATGGTTGGTTGTTGAATCTCTAGTATAAGAGGTATTTTCTAAATGTCAAACCGACAATCTAAATAAATTAAATCTTAATAAGAAATTAATTATTTAAACAGCTTTCGCTTTTTGTTGAGTATTGTATACCATTTTTAAATTTTAAATTTAAACTCTAAATTAGCAAACGAGTTAGAGGAGAGGCAGAAAGACAATATTCAATTAGTAATCAAGATGATGAAAAGATAACTAGAAAGAACAACAAAAATATCTACGTTTCACAAAGATAATAATATTTTAAAAAGTAAAAGAGAAACGAGAAGTGGTGGTGTGGAAAAAGAAAACATATAGGTACGATAATAAAGATCATTATATATAAGAGCGAAAAATCTAAGATAATTGTATTCCAAAAAATTGGGCAAAAGGAAAAACAAATAAAGTACAGATAAGAGAAATAGAATATTAGAACAGGCGTAGAAATTAAAAAGAAAAGTTAGTTAATAGTAGTAGTTAGAGAATTGGAGAAACTAGAAACAGTACAAGAAAAGTATTGGAAATAGGCACCGGGCACGTAATAGGAGAAAATAAACAGGAAAAATAAGAGTACAGACAAGGAAAATAAAAGAAGAATGTACAGTGACAGAAACAATTTGCAGGCAGAAGTAGTGAAGAAAGAAAATAACAAGAAAAAACCAAAATGCTCAAAAAAGGACAAAAATAAATAAAAGGTACAACAAAAGATGTAAAAAAAGAGTTATAGAACAAAACACATAATATCAAGGAAAGAAATGAAACCGGGAAAAAAGTGATACTTGGGGAAGAGAAGATTGAATGAAAAAAAGTATAAAGAAAAGAAATGTTTAGTTAATTGTTTTTTGTAAGTTTGTACGTAATGATAAAAAAGAAAAAAATCGAATCATTTGTTAAATGTTTATAAATCATATAAGGTGTACATACAATATGAATTCATGAAGAGTTGCAGTTGATGGTTGGAATATTTACTGTTATTAGACTTTGGCGTTCGTTATTCCGTTTTTATTCGTTCTTGTCAAATCAATTAATTTTCTTTTGTTCATCCAGGTTCACCGCCAATGTATCAAAAATCTATTAACTGGAACGCTTATTCTCACCAACAACAATATACTAATAAAATGGCTATGTCAGATTTCGGATCCCTTACCCAATGGAGTAATAGGTTGACAACAATATGGGATAGAACATTACGTATAAAGCTCGAGAAAAATTCATTGTCAGGAGACGGAGGCCTTGTTACGTACACTAAAATTCCAGATGGTTCAGCTTACGAATTAGTTTTTGATGTCCAATTTGATAGTCAATTTGATTGGAGTCGGGGTGGGAAGGTTGGTTTTGGTTTTGGAATCGGCAATGGAAACGTAGGATGCAATTTACCACTTGATGGATCAGGCGGTTCTTTTCGTCTCATGTGGTACAATAATCCAGAAACAAAGCGAGTTTATCTTTATCCTTACCTTTACCATGTAGGCATGATAGGGCCATGTGGGAACAATTTTAACACATCTTACCCACCATCAGGTATATTTATTATTACTGTGTATTAACAGTACGTGCATAATTTTTCTTATTTTTAGGCAGTATTGAAAAGGTAAATGGTATAAAATTTATATGTATATCAAATCTAATACTAATGTTAACATTGATGGTCGCGTTCTAATGAAAATTAACGATGAAACAGTAATTGATCAAAATATTCGTTGGACAACAAATCACAACAAACGATTTATCAATAGCTTATCATTTCATATGTAAGTTTTACTATATTTTAACTTCAAGTCTCTAATTTTTACTTTACAGATTTCGTGGCGGAAAAACCGATGAATGGAAGTCTGACACTGATTGTTATATTTATTTTGATAATTTGTTTGTTCAACAAATCAGTAGATAATTAATAAAATAACCAAGTACATTTCATTTACAGTAGTAATCCCTGACAACCAATTTACAGAGTGGCTCACTCATTCTCTCAGTCAAAAACTTCTTGAAATTCTATTAATAAGCAATTTTATAATTTTCAAAAACTGGACACTTCCGGTTAGACCGAAAATTGATTCCATCTTTGTTTGATTTTTTTATAAAATTTTACTTTAATTCTTAATACTACATTAAATGGTATGATCAGCACAACGATAGTTGTCAAAACAATGACATAAACATAAAACTAGTGTTGGTTAGATACAGGTCTAGACTTCGCCGTAGATTGGAATTTGTTCTTTTTGAGGCTCAACCAGATCTGAAATCCAAACCTCAAAAACACCCAAACGGCACCTTACAAAATTCTACGATGCAAGCCCCGCCTCTTTAAAACCAGAATAAATACAAGGTACGAAATAGAAATAATCAGTTAATATTTAATATCGAAAATGGACAGACCTCTAAAGAAGCTATCCAGTCGTGTTATGGAAGAAATTTCAAAAACGAGGACTTTTAGATGTACATTAGTTCACCAACAGGCCGCAAAAGCCTGAACTAATTGGTTATAAACGAAAAAGTATGAGAATTTACAATTAGTAGGTTTGGCTAGCTTGGCGGAAAAGAAGTACTCACCAACTTTCCGGCAGACTGATTATTATTGAAAATGAAGATTTTTTACAACTGATCATTTGGATGGCTTTGGATAGACTCATGTACTCTTCTTTTCTTGAAGACAGAGCAACAATCTTTTCTTTTTGACAAACTTTACAAAATTACTGCACCGGACAAGGAGAAAGCAAATCCAGAATAATATTTTTGATCAATGGAGCAATTTTCCCAATCTGCGTCTGAATATGCAAAAATTCCTTTGTCGTTATGTGTGTGGACAAGCTTTAAATTGATTGCACGTCATCTTTTGTTCTCTTTGTGGCAATAGTCGTACTTGTATCTCCGTTTTCCGTCTCATTTGTTCTGGGTGACTTTCTTATTCACATTCTCCATTATCATCTTTTAAGGTACCTACAACTATTTGCTGAAATTTATTTGCTTTGTTGGATGGTGATAATTCTTTTACAAACACAGTGGTGTTTTTGTTGTCTTTTGTCTTCTGATTTCTCTAGTTGCAGTTCCCATGATTTTGATTTTCAAGGCCTCTACAACGAGAAAAAATTTTGTGAGATTTGATGATACATCAAAAGTTTTCAAAGTTGCTAGGCATACTGTACAACAGCGTAATGCTGAACAATTCTCCATTGATATCAATGTCCATAAGTTTTAGTTTATGCACAGCGATTAGAAACTCTAAGAGATGCTTCCAGATATCATCGCCATCTATCATTTTTACTGTGTGAGTGCTTCAGAAATGTTTTTCGAGATAGACTTTTTGAAGCATAAATTGACTAAAACTACAATCTACAACCAGTCGTCGGCATACCTATTACGACCTATCTTTTGATCTTTCCGAAAACTTAAAGTCTCTAACTGGATAACCATATGTCAAAATTATCACAGGAAAATGATTCGAGTCTTTTATAATCGCCGCGTATGCCATTTTGTTTAGATAGTAGTTCGACTTTTCGTGTTTTTTTTTATCACGACTTTTATTGCTCGATTACTATTACAATCAACGTATATTGCACTCACCTGGGTTCGTAAGTTATGAGCGAGATATTAACGCCGTGAAAAGCAGTTTCTTCAAATAATTAATAATTACCTTATTAATATAAGCGTTCACCACTATAGTTATAAGCCGATTGAAATTAAAGAACCTTCACGTGACCTCCCGTGAACGAAAATGAAACGGACGATCTACTGTTCATTAAGGGCAACAACGAAGTGTATTTCTAATTTCGTTTGTAGTGTTATTCAAATTATACCCTAGTTAAATAAATACATTTATAGTAGGTATATTTTGATTTGCTTTCAGATTATTCAGTACAGTCTTTACATTTCAATCGTCCCCTACCAAAATATTTGACCAATCACTTTATTCAAAAAGTGTTTATTCTACCAAATATCAATTTGCCTTCCTCTATGTGGTGGTGCACCGTTGTGTTGATTCTATATATTCTGAATAATATCAATGAACTCTAAAGACGAGTCCTAAGAAACGTTTATAGAATTCTGCAATTAAACGATGCACAGATAATAAACATAAATGCTTGTAATTTTATTTGTCATGAAGTTTTCTGTAGATAAGTAATACAAAGCTTCTCTATGATTGTCTCATCAGGTGAACGTTGGAAAATTTAAAAAATGCAAATTTGCAGCTTAAATTGATAATGAATTAATTTATACTAATGTCATCATCTGTCAGTTATTTCATCGTCTCGTTGTAATTATAATCCCTGGTTGTAATTCGTCGTTCATCGTTAATTTTGTTCATTTAATTGATTTAATTTTTATTGATAGACTTTTCTCTCTCTGTATATAATTTCGTGTCTTTTCTGTTACCAACTCTCTATATCCTTCATTGTACCTTCCTTCGCATTTCATCGCCACCTTTTCTAACTCTTCCTACTAATAATTCGGTTACCATATACTCGTACTATACATAAATATAAATAATTAATAGAAAAATAAAAATTCTCAGAATATATATTTTAATCAATTGTAATTATTTTTATTTTTTTCTTCTCGACCCCTTTCCCATGATCTCCTAAAATAGTCTTTTACCTCTTCCTTCCACTCTTGTTTACCACATCCTCTTTCATACGCTGTAAGTTCTCCCATCCATCCCCACTCAGTGTGCACAATCTGTTCTCGTCCTTCCACCAGTATCTATTCTTCCAGTTTTTATTTTCCACTCTGAATCTTGCTTTCAATTGTTTTTATTCAGTCTTTTCCATCTCATTATGTACCTTTTTCATTCTTTATTTTTTGAGTTTCTATTTCGTTCCAACATTTGTATAATATCTCATTCTTTTTCCTCCTCTCATCTTTTCCTCATACCTCACCGCTTTTCTTCCTGTTTGTATTTTTTTTTATTTTCTTCTTCCAGTACTTTTCTTGTATCTTTTCTGCTTATATTCTACACCTTCTCTCCGTACATCATTATTATTTTGATATCCTCTCGAATTACCACCGCTTTTTCCAAATATTCTTTCTAATATTCCCCACACTTGTCCAATTTTCTTATTTTCTTTTTTCCCAATTCTCTTACTTGTTCTCTATCCTTATTGTCGAAGTTTAAGATATATCTGAAATACCTTTATTTGTCCGTGATCTTAATTTTTTCTCTCCCCAACTTTCTTTTTTTCCATTTTTAAATTCCATAATCTTTGTTTTATCTACTTTTGCTTTTACGCTTATACGCTAATAACCATAATTTTTTTTCTTCCTACCGTTATTTGTCCCACTTGGTGTTTCTCCATTTTCTCATCCATATACACAATATATAAAGAAAATAGACAAGGATTTAATGGACATTCTTGTTTTACTTCTTTTCTAGTCCGAAACTTGTTTTCCAATCTCCCCCTATCTAGTTTTAGAATCGACTTTCTAAATTTCTCTATACATCTATTTTATCTTTACTTATCCTTTTTTCTCATCGTATTCCATAATAGTTCTTTTTCTCTATAATTCCTTACTATTTCTTCTTCATACTGTATCTTTTCTGATTCTCGTTACTTCTTCTTTAAATTTTGTTGCTTTTAGTTATTATCTTTAACGATGTTTTATTTTAAAAAGGCACCGTCACCAGATTAATTTGAATAATTAATTGCAGTATAAGACCGATTTGTTAGTTTTAACTGTTTATTCATTTTGTATTATTATCAACTTAAACCAAAAAAAGATAGCGGGCGACCTGTTGTACAAATCCGATAACACCCTTTAAACTTTCATGCGCATCAGTCTCTCGTAAGCTAGTTTCATTAAGTTATGCCTTATATAATAGTGACCTTTCATTAAAGAGGCAGTTCCGCCTGGTCCTGCGGCTAATACTGAGTAAGTTCGCTTCTCTAATTTAACCGCCAAAGATACCGCTTTGACTATTCCTTTCCAACCCCTACGATGAAGAGATACCGCTTTATGTTCTCTTAACTTTTCATTTTCTTATCCGTGTGTTGTATTTGGGGACGCATTTTCGCGCCTTAAATACACTACTCAAACCGTTGCCCGGGTTGACATAGCGCATTTTCGTATGTCGACTCGGTCACTCCCACTACCTACCGCATCCCTTAACAAACCGCCGTTATGCTTATATACTGTCACCCTCATCCCTAAAATAGACCGCCGCTCTGCTTTCATTACCGAAACTCTCGCCCCTGTAACTGTCACATCCGCTGACTGCTTTTCGGTTACATAACTGGTGCTTTACTTTACTAACTGCTGTTTTTTCTGTGAAACTAATAGCAACTTCTTTTGTGCTAAATAAAAAAGTTTTGAGTTTTAGTGTATTCTCTTTATTTCTCCGAACTGCTTCCCGTTACACGATCAGGACACTGGAATTTTTAACCTTCACTGTATCTGTCCGACAAGCAAACGGAGAGTAAACTTTGTCATCAAATCTGGCGCCCGAGATCCGTCCGCTTTTGTTATTTACAGAAACTAACCGAATTGGGAAGCAAGCGTCACAACTTGTGACATTATATACTTGCAGTGACCAAATTTTAGATTTTTCTTTTTCCCAAATATGAGTAAATAAACAGATTAGAGGTGGTTTTATTTTGTGTGTATGTAAATCTAAATCTTTTAAGATTAAATTGCATTACTAGCAAAAACAAGAATTGTCAGTGATTTTTTAAGACGTCATTTAAATTTTAATTTTGTGCGCTGCTTATGAAGTGAAGTTTGTTAAAATATCTTTGCTTTGCCAGAAGTATCCGAATTTATTAAGTATTATTATTATTTATTAGTTAAGTTGAATCTATCATCAACTAAAAAAACCCTCTTGATTCGTGCGCCTTACGTTTCGTTATGTAATCTACTGCCCAGATAAGCTAATCTTAAATAAATAGATAGTATTATTTAAACAGGTCGTTTAATTACGGTAATATTTCGCAGTTGCTACATTTTTAACAGTATCTATATATCATAACAAAATGAAGGGGTTTAACCTTATTATCTTATCTCTCATTGTGGCCTGTACGTATTTTTTTCTAACAATAAAGAAAATCCAAATCAAACTGGACGATAATAGCAAAGCATCCAAAAATTCGGTAAGAATTGTTTGCTTTATTGAACCACAAGATATTGTTAGGGTACTAAATTAATTATGACAACTGACAAGTTTTATTTCGGTTTTGCTATTTGAATGCGCATTGGTTACTCGTCCAGTGAAGTTAAACAGAACGTTGCGTAGTAAATTTAGTTTCTCGTAATGGTATATTGTACCATCCTGTCAGGTCTTTATCTGAGATAAAATTTGTCACCTAAAGTAATGCATTTCTTATCGTTTAATTTTTGGAATGGTAGTAGTCAGACAACTACGTGTTTCCGTTTCAGAAAAGATATCCGAACTAGAACAACTTTGCTTGTCTCCTGATAAGATCAAATAAAGTTTTAACTTCCGTGTCACGGTGACCCTCATGTTATTCTATTAATTATACCAAAACAAATGTAGACTAGCTTGACATTCTTATCAAACAGGGTGCTTTAAAGTTCTATCAATATAATACAAAAATGGTAGACATTACATGTAATGTACTAATGGACACTGTACGACTGGTACCTAATATGGACAGTAAGCCACTGCTCAATTGCCGCTTCCGTCATTTCTTATTAAGTTGCAGTTACGTTTGAATGGTTTAGACAATGTTATGTTTGAAATAATAACACTATTCTGGACTTCCATTGACTATATTTTAGTTAATTGAATTAACACAACGTTTCAATTGCTATTGAAATAACAAATGTAGGGAACACATAGTGTTATTTATTAAGTTGCAGTTACTTAAACGTAGCTGTTTGTATTGATTCTCCAGCCAAGTGTAAAATGCGAAGTTTTTTTCATTTCTTGAAGGCAGAAGAAAATTATGTAGTGGAACTTCATGAAGAATGAGTCGAGGGTATAGAGATAACTTGATGACAAACTGATAGACACAATGATGAACAAGGTCATTGTGCTCATCAGCATGGCCATCTTAAAACTTCCGACACTATTCACAAACAGTTTTCTCTATATACACGACTCAGCTTCGGTAAATTTCCGCTCCCCTATTCCTTTGTGACTATTAGAAACAAACGAAGAAATGGCGCGTTGAACTTAGTAATGATTAAAAGTATGGAGGGAAAGATGACCGGTCGTGTACTAGGCACACCAGTTACCAGCCGCATGGTGCAATCGAAGGTTAAAAAAGGAGACCTCGTATAACGATATTATTATTCTTCAAAAAACCCAACTTAATACCATTCTTTCACTGTACGATTTTTCCTTTCACCTGAGCATTGTTATTTTTTCCATCTGTGTGCGTGCGTGTGTGTGTATGTATGTACCTTCATAACATGGAGAACATAAAAACGGTTGGAAGCACACAAAATGAAGATGAGATAAATGGTGGAAAAAAGATGAAATTACAAAATGGGGAGAAATAAAAATATAGACGAAAGAAAGTAAGGAAAGATATATGGAAAAAATGAAAGAAGATAAAAGAGCAGCAGAAGATATGGAAGAGCAGTATAATAGAAAAAAAAAGTTTCAAAAAAGAAAACAGAAATATGCTGTAAAAGCATACTGGTGGAATGGTGAATGTGAGATACCAATACAAGAAATGAAGAAAGGATAAAGAAAATAGAAAATGAAACAATAAATATAAAAGAATATAAAAAGAGAAGAATTTAAAAAAATGATGTGACAAAAGAAAACTAGAATATAGAGAAAGAATCAAACAAAAGATAAAAGAATCACAAATAAAGGAAAGCATGGGAGTTTGTAAATGAGAAAAGAAAAAAAAGAGATTTAAAAATAGATGGAGAAAAATGGGAAACAACATGATAAATACACCACAAGAAAAGAAGAGAAAGAAATAGTACATTTATAAAGAATAGAAGAAAAATAAATAAGAGTAGGGAAATAAAAAAAGAAGAGTTTTAGAAAAATTGAAGATGGAAAAGCGGCAGGCACAGATGTAACACAGGGGTGTAGTGAAAATACACAGGAGTAATAATAAGAGATAGAATCAGAAAGGTAATGGAAAGAATATGGCAAGGGAAAGCGTTTCTAGAGAGCTAGAAATATTGTGTCCACTATACAAAGGCAAAGATAAGTAAGATGAGAAAAATTACAGAGGAGTAATAATAACAAATGTAGGGCACAAAATATACGGCCAAATAATAAGAATAAGATAGGAAAAAGAAATGGAAGTAAAAAAAATAGGTTTTACAAAAAGAAGGGAAACAATAAACAATATATATGTACTAAAACTAGTTAGAAATAAAGAAATAGGAAAGAAAGGAGCCAAAGTATACGTTATATTTACAGACATAAAAGCAGCTTTTGACAGAGTAGTTAGAAGATAAGGAGATAATGAAACGCAATGGGATAAGTGAATACGTAATAGGGCAGTAGAACGAAAATACAAAAAACAAAAAGGAGGATAAAAATTAAAGGAAATTTAAGAAATGTGTTTTAAACAGAGAAAAAGATTGAAACAAGGATGTCCACCAAGCCCAATGTTATTCTTTCTCTATATATAAAGACTTACAAGAAGAGCTGCGTAAACATCAAGTGAAAGGAATAAAAATTGATAAAACAAACCGAATAGGAGATGGAGAAAGAGATGAGGAATAATAAATACAATTGAAAGTAAATGTACAAAAACCAAAAATAGTAATATTTAAAAGAAGGAAAAAAGGAAAAGAAATGGTAGTAGGGAGAAAAGGAGATCGAAAGAGTGGATACATGTAAATACCTAGAATACATCATAAGATACTACAACAATGACCAAATAAGAAATTTAAGACTAAAATAAAGTAAACTTCTAGAGTTGATATGGGGAAACGTGTTTTTAGAAAAGATATGGAAAAGAGAAAATGGTTGCTCAAGAGAGTAGTGAAAAATGTGATAATATACTCGGCAGAAATTTGGGGGTGAGAAGAAAGGCAAAAGCTAGAAAAGAATCAGAAAGATATTGGAAAGAGACTAACCGGATATTTAATAGAGAAAGAAATAGAACTGCTAGAAAAAATAAAAATAGAAGCACAAAAAAAGAAAGCAATAAGATTTGAGGAAAGAATGGAAAATAGAAAAAATAGTAAAATTTTGGGAAGAGATGGAATTAGAAAAAATATATAACAGGGAAGAAGAAAAAAAAGTATACTATAGAAGAGGATGTTACGCGACAAAAAAAATAATAAAGTTAAAAAGCGAAGAAAGAAAGAAGGAAGAAGACATAACAAAGAATGACGAAGATAATCAGATACAAGAAGAAAGAATGAGGATCAGAGAAAGAAGATATAATATGGGATACGTAAGTGTAATAGTGGAAGGAATTTCAAGGTAATTAACAGGAGGCTAACAATGGAAATGCAAAACTTTGATTGATTTAATACGTTCACAACATTTCAGATTTTGCTTGGTTTGCTATTTAGTTATCTACAAAGAAAATAAGAGAGTTTGTCTCATAGTCTATAAATCTAGATTTAATTTTAAAAAGTCCATACATTTTTGGCATGAATTTAGTCTTAGATTTTGTATTGCTCAAAATTTCTTTAACAATTGTAGATATGGTTTTCTAATCCTAATTCTGAAAATCTGGAACTATTTCTGGTTGTGAGCACTTTTAAGTCTCGGTTTACTCAGTCTGAGAAATTTTTTTTTCGTATCTCGTTGAAATAATGTTAAAACGATGGTTTAAAGATTTTCATTTTTCCATAATCTTAGCAACAAAATTAACATTCGTGGCGATAGTGATGGAGATTTATCAAAACGTCGAAAAATGTAGATGATGCGAAAAAATGGAAGAAAATTAGAATGAAAAAATTAAAAAGAAATAGAATACAAAATTAAAAGAAATTAAAAGAGAAGGCAGCAATCGAACGCGGAGAGAACATCAGGAACATGCATAAAAAATAAAGAAGGAATACAAAGAATACTTAGTAAACTCTCGGGAAAAAGGAATTATAGAGGAGTGAAGGAAACTAATAGAAAAAAGGAGCAAACAACTATAGAAGAGTCAGTATAACAAATTCAAGAGGTCTGACCACGTTGAGATGATGATTGTAAAACGCAATTTTATGTAAATGCTCAAAAGAAGTAAGTCGATATGGCATGGACATAAAGAGGAGATACTATATTATAAAAGAGCAGAATGTGCAAGTCAAGAAATCGTAATAGTAAGAAGCTAAGAATATGAAAATACAGAAAAAAAGAATAGCTGAGCCTGGTGAGTGGTATGTAGAACTATCAAAGAAATAAATGAAGTTAAGAAATGGATGCTTCATGGTGGGCACATAAAGAACGTGTGTCTTCAAACGTATGAAGAAAAAAATAATAAATATCTGAATTACTTTAATTGATAACCTCTATTTTTTTAATTTATTAAACTCTATGTTAAATATTAATGCTAGAGTGCATTTCCTCTATTATTTTAATTATTTGAGGTTGTATCTAATTACTTCATTAAAAATTATATTTGTAAATCTTACAAGGTAAAATCCTGACCTTAATACAATGATTACTTGAATTTAAATTCTGAACCAATAACCGTTACAAACCTTGAGGATGCACTCAGTCAAGTGATATTTATTTAACATGATATCAGGATCAATAAAATGATATAATTTTGTATTAAAAATCGTCATATAAATTTTATAATAATAATAATTTAATCACATTCATCATTAATTAAAAATTAATCTTTCAGGTAATGATTTTGCTGACGTAGTGTCACCACTAATGTATCAAAAATCTATTAACTGGGACCAGTATTCTCACAAACTACATTACTCTTATGAAATGGCCACATCTGATTTCGGATCTGTTACTCAGTGGAGTAATAGGCTTTCAATGATATGGGATAAATCATTACGTATAAAGCTTGAGAAAGATACTTTGTCTGGAGCCGGAGGTCTGGTTACATACACAAAAATTCCAGAGGGGTCCGCTTACGAACTAGTGTTTGATGTTCAATTTGATAGTTTTTTTGATTGGAGCCGTGGTGGAAAGGTTGGTTTCGGTTTTGGAATCGGCAATGGAAACGTAGGATGCAATTTACCACTTGATGGATCAGGCGGTTCTTTTCGTCTTATGTGGTACAACAATCCAGAAACCAAACGAGTTTATCTTTATCCTTACCTTTACCATGTAGGCATGATAGGGCCATGTGGGAACAATTTTAACGTATCTTACCCAACATCAGGTATATTTATTATAACTGTGTATTAACAGTACGTGCATAATTTTTCTTATTTTTAGGCAGTATTGAAAAAGGTAAATGGTATCAAATTTACATGTATATTAAGTCTAATACTAATAGTAATAATGATGGTCGCGTTCAAATGAAAATCAACAGTGAAACAGTGATTGATCAAAATATTCGGTGGACAACAAATCACAACAAACGACTTATCAATAGCTTATCATTTCATGTGTAAGTTTTATTATAGATTAAACATTAAGTTACTGAGTTTTACTTTACAGGTTCCGTGGTGGAAAAACCGATGAATGGAAATCTAAAACTGATAATTATATTTATTTTGATAGTTTGTCTGTTCATCAAATTAGTAAATAATTAATAAATTAATATTGAATATGAATAGAGAATTAGTTGGTTAACAGGCTTTTACGCTTTCATATAGAATAATGTGATATAATAGATTTCCTTCTTTAACGTCTTAAGAGGGAATGGTGGTTTGATAGTTTCTTTCTTTTTAATTATTTCTCACTAGTAGTTTTTTACTTTACTTCCAATCTGTTCCTAAACATCTTTATCAGAAAAGTTTAATTCCTTTTTCAGATGATGTTTACTAGAAGCTTTAAACAGATTTAAGTTCTTAGATGCCCAAATGAATTCTGACTCCATTTGGGACAGAGAAACTTTTGACACGAAGTTCAATAGTTGTTAAACTGTGCCTTTGTGATTGTAAGATAAGATCTCATATACGCATCCCACTCTCCTTTTAACTTTTTTTGAAATATTCTTTCTAATCTTGCTGAGTTTTTTTGGCAAATCACATTGATACGCGTTGAGAAGGTCAAGGATGATGAGAACTTGTAAAGCACCCTAGCTTGCGTCTTGAGACAATACGGTATTCCTGGCAACGAGCAGATGAATGCCCTCGTTATGCCTACGCCGTTTGTAGGATCAGAACTTTTCTGTCAATTGGCAAGTTTCTACGTGCAAAAAGAATTCTACGTCAATCATGAATAAAAACGCAACATAGATTGGAGGTGTTTACCGGAACTTAGAGAGAAAAAAAGCGTGGTTCGCGAGAAGCCTGCTTTCAAAAATAACCTGGGTTAAATTAAAATGTTGTCGGGTCTTCAAACATTAAAAAACTCGTCAAAGTTAAAAGTGTGTCAAACGAGGATGACTTGGTGATTAGCTTTCGGAGTTTGTTTACCGGAAGCTCGACCAAAAGGGTACTATTTAGGACTTACAACACAAATTTGTAAAGTTATCAAAACCCACACAAAACGACTTCTAACAACGAAAAATTAAAATAGTTTATTGCATTTGAAACACATACATAAAAAAATAGTATTATCCTATAATCTATACAATGGTAATAACCATAGACAAAATAATCAACAAATAAATCTTATTGACCTCGTGATCCCTAATTTGCAATATTTTTAACATTAACTTTACTCTAGATAGATTTATGCGACATTGTGTGGGAAATTCTTTAAAACCGCTTCTAGCAAAACACGGTAATCACTCTTTATCTAACTTCAAACTCGAACAATTTTAATTTTTACCGGCACAATTCGTGCTACACGCACATGTTGACTTGTTGACGACTAGACGACGAATGGCTCTCAAAATCGAAAAGCAGCTTACAAAGCATGCTGCACGTGCATTGTGTCAAAATAATATTTTTAACACAATTTAACAAGTAAAAGCAAAATTTTATGCGAAAGCAAGCATATTAAGACAAATAACAACAAAAAATATATCAACGAAGGTTATAAAGTACACAATACGTAAAGTAGACCGGGAAAACGTTTTGCCGAGAGTAGTGTGACCACTCGACATGCAAATTTTGCCACAGATTTTAAAAGGTGAAACTGTTTCTAGAAACGTTTCTTCAAACTGGAGAATATTACTCCTTTCAATCCACCGTCAATCTTGAGACTCCTCAGAAAACTTAACTTACTAGACGTGCTGTAAGTTCAAAAAAACAGAGCACAATAATCAGTACTGATTCCATGCTACACATCCCAGATTATATCTTATATTTTATCCTACTTTCTAGCAAATAAAGTTTGTCTCAGACTTAATTTGAATAGAGAAAACCGGTTTTCACAAAGAATAACGTGTCTTTAACCAGGAAAAATCACCACACAGACATCGCTGTTGAAATTGCCGATGGCCTTTAGCAGGTTAAAGTAAACACGTAGAAACGTTTCTTAAGGCACCTTCAATAAACCAAAGCTTAATCAAAACTATCTTAAGCTGAAATTGTCCAACAATGTTGAAATTTTGTTATGAAAACTAAAATAAAACATTTGCAATACGGCTTCTCTTTACAATTAATATTGATAGTAATAATTGTAATTAAATTGAAGTTTTTAATTTTTTGTTACTCAACAGTATCAGAAATAACCTATTATAAATAGAAGTACACCAGCATAATGACATTTATCATATCTAAGTACATACTAGAGATACAGAGGAATTTCAGGTATGAGATAAATAAATTATATTGACATAAACAATGTGATATACTTTAAAACGCCTAAATTTGTTATTAACATTAAATTGTTTTTGTCAAGATGAAGTCCTTAAATCAACTACAAATAATTGATTTCCTCTATTGAAACAACACTGGGGAATATGCTATAAACACTAGAAAAATTCCCCCGTTAAGTTTCTAATTAATTCTCTGGATCCAGTATTGTTTGGACCAGTTATCTTTAGTAACCCTTATGAGACGCTTTCTAAAGTCCTGAATAAACTGTACCGCCTCAATACACCATGGTCTCTACCGCAAAAAGAAAGAAAATGTATCCTTGCTCAATCAAGCACTGGTACTTCCTGTTTTCTTGTTAGTCGCTTGCTTTGCTGACTCGCCTGTCATTATAGATGTCGCTTGGATATGCGATGGGCTAAGGTATCGCTACAAGTTATAACGTAGAACAAGAACAGCATCAGAAAAACAAAAAACAAATACATACCACGATTTTCTAGTGACGGTACGATTTTAATTATAAATAAAGTAAACGACTTAAAATTCTTATAAAGAAAGTAAATTAATAATAATGCCAACAAATCGTTTTAATCGATGAACGTCAATTAAATAGAAAGTTGCTTTTCCTTAACAATATTCTTAAAAGTAAGGTCAATAATTTCCAGTGGCGTACGCTGAAACAGAAAATTAAAACGAAGCAAAAATGAATTGTTACATTGTGTTTATGCAAATTCGCAGAACTAAATATTGATTAAATGGACTGTAATAAAGTCATATCAAGATTGATGCAATTTCAGAAATTAAATTGATTCAGCAGGTAGGAGCGTAGCGACTGGTGAAACTCGCATGTTACTTACGGTCTTATACATGCATGTATAAATGAACTGATTTGCTATATTCTGATTCGAAAACATTTTTCTATCTACATTGTAATATTGGTGTTTGTTTGTGTTTAAACATGAACTAATGATCGGTTTTCCACCAGGATACTTGTATTATATTTGTTTCTAATAAATAATTACATACAATAACATATTCATCATTTTGATACATGTTATCTTGGGCGAAATCTTTGGTTTTCTCGTACTCTTCTTTCCTCAGGCAACCTAGGTAGAGAGATACCTTTTGACTTTAAATATCTACACAACTTTGTCAGAATTTAGTTTGTCAACTGGATTTTTCTTGGTACAGCACTAATAGAAGAGGATCTTAGGCGACAAAGTATTTCAGATCGTAAGATTTATGATTTATCAGGAATTATACTAAATAAACGGTGCTCTACCATGGTGGAAACAGTTTTTTGTTCACTGTAATTGTTTCATTCAGATTACATAATTTTTCTAACATTGTATTTATCTAATCTATGGCTTTATTATTTACATAAAAGTGCTTTCGAGACTAGAACACCACCCTAGAAGTTGTAGTAATTTATCTCAAGCAGTAGGGACTTAAGAACTGTTAACGAATAACGTATAATTTACAGAGCTTCCCTCATACTACAGATATACCTACTACACGCAACATATATGTAGATATAATTGTAGGTAATAACAATATGGTAAACAAGTAGGACATGTAAATAATACAGTTCCCCAAGAAGATATAATGCGGCAATGGCCAGACTAGGTAATCCACACCTCGATAACAGATTTACTTACAGTGTAACACAATAACCGACTTAACATCTACTTTAATATTATAATTCCAAATCGGTAGACGGCAACAAGTGAAAAGGAGGAAGAACAAAGACCAAGACTGGCTGATATCCAAATGTGATAAACAGGTATCATAGTCAACCGTTGTCGGATTATCAATAATTAGAAACAGCTCCGGCGTAAGATTTGTCAAATTACAACAATTTTAGCCTTACAAGCTACACCATCTAAAGTCTATCGCTAGACAATGAATAATTAAGTAAATTTCGTTCATGGTCTGATTTGCCTCTAAGTAAGTAATAGTATAGTAGGTCTAATTTATCCTCATGTGGTAGATCTACAAAAATTGACAAAATAGCGCTTGCTTTGATAAAGATTTTTTTTAACTTACGGAATTTGACAGTGTGCAAGGCCAAACAAAAAAAAGCAGCTATAAGTCACGGCGAAACTCGCCACTCCGACAAGTAGTTAAACAATTCAAAAATTTTGTTTAATAAAAAGAAGGTTTTTTACCTTTTACCGCAAAGAACAAACGTGCACCCGTTGATCTAACTAACCATTGACTAAAACTTGTAAAGTTAAGTTGCTTATACGGCAGGCATAGAACGGAGCGAAAACGAATTTATTTGACAAAATTCATAAAGTAGGAAAAAAATCGTCACAATCGGAGAGTTTAGCTCAAGTTCAACAGATTCAGACAAAGGGTTCAGATGTTGCAGTTATTTGAAGATTGTATTATTTAATTTATTTTTTCTATTCTTTTATTCTGTTGAATATAGCATTCTTTTTATTTTATATATTTTTAACTTGATACAATATTTTGCAATATTTCATTTGTACATTTTGAGAAAGAGCCTTCTATTTTCCTAAAAAATTTTCTCCATTATAATCATCAAAGCACTGAGAAGAAAAATGTTGATAGTTTGGGCCTTAGGAATGTCACCTGTACTTGTGACGAACTCTAAATCTGAGTTAGCTCTTTTTGATCCAGGCACCTGGTACGTTGGCACTGTCGTGATCAATAATCAGCATTTTGAGTTCAAAATTGGAGTCCATATCTGCAGGTGTTTTACTTTTACTGGTCATCCACATTAGCGTTTTAACAACTCAAAACTCACTTTACGAACGATTCAATAACAGATCTTTCTTTGAGTAACTTTATGGCCGGAAAATCACGTTATCCTATTATCAAATAATAATAATGATAATAATAATAATGATAATAATAATAATAACAATATGTATAAATTGTTTTTCTTCCTTCCTTATACGACGAACTATGCTTTTCATTTGCCAAGAAGGTAACAGCTTCTGGTATGTAATTGGTCAATTACATACCAGTAATGACATGCTTTTCTGTGAACCTCATAACTTTCTATTACAAAAGTCCAGAAACTGTTACCTTCTTGACAAACGAAACACATAATAATAATAATCAGAATAAGTGACGACAATAATTTTTTTAATGTCCGTAATGAGTTGTTACCGTACAGTCTTGACTTACGTGTTACAAATGAGCCGTTGGCTCAGTGAAAAGGAAGGTGAATATACCACAAAATTTGTCACTTGTATAACCACGGCTCTTTTCTACGTAGTCAAAAGATTTCGACTAGTTTATTATAAGAGCAACACTGACTTTTGTACAAACCGTTTAGTGCATCTCAAGGTAAAGATAGAAAACATCTCCAATTAGTTAACTGTAAAGACTAGTGTGCGTTAAAGTGCATGGCGCCATCTAAGCGATGGTTTTGAATGCTTAAAACAACACGTCAGTCGATAAAGCCAAGATAACTGTTGGCATTTACTTAGTTTATACTAAATTACACGTGTCCATGTTAACACGAGATGTCGCAAGACACACATTTTACTTAACATCTTCAATGTCTTGTAAATACGTGGTAATATGTAAGACATGATAAGACGGTAAAACAAAGAGTTAACCAAAATCCAAAAATTCTTAGATTGTGTTATGTACGTACTACATAAAACAATTGCCATAAATTAAATGGTTGAAACTTATAATTATGTGAAACGTTGTTTTGTTGTCAAATCTAAAATTGCACGCTTAAACCGTATTAACAAATTTGTTTTGCTTGTTAGTGAAACAAATAACTTAATAACGTGTTTCAATATATTCTGTAAATTTAATTGAAGACTCAAGATATGGAAATACCTCAGACTTAATTAGAATATAGATAAATGAAATTACTAACGGGTTTACTCGAAGAATAACGTGTCATTAACCAGGAAAAATCACCAAATAAAAGATACTTTTGAAGCCACGCAGACGTCTCCGTTGAAGACGCGATGGTGCTCAGTATGTTAGCGTATACATTTAACAAACATCTTTAATGCGTCTTCAATAAACCAAATCTTTATAATTCTACCACTCGTTTCTTCATATTTCAATATTAATAGAATATAACGTATTCACAAAATAAGTTTGCTAAAGCATCATTTTATTCTTCGAATTCAAACATTAATAAAGTTCCCAGCTCAATTCGCACAAGGCGAATTGAAACGGCTCTTCAAAACCATAACATTTTTTTAAAGATTCTGCACAAGCTCGCGTAGAATTAATTCATAAACACTCAGATCAATACGAAATTAATTGGTACACACTCAGCGAGTGTAAACGAAAAGATGATTAGAAGGCAGAAAGGGTTAACTTTCTTAAGTCTTTCAATTCTTCGGTTAAATCCGAAAGGCGACGGGGTTAACAGTCAATGATAAACACTGTATATCATTTCTACCATAACTGTTTTATACAAAACTCTAGGCATGTATTTTGATTTGCCTTCATCTTCAGCAGAAGATTATTGTTAGTCTCCTGTTGAAGATGAGAGCACTGCTCCCGAAGTACATGTATACAGCTTTAAATAAAATAGTTGTGGTGCAGTGTTTATCAGTTATTAACCACAGTATCCTATTCAAGTCATAAGACTCAATAATTCAAATTCGCACCAATTTCTTGCTTTCTGGCAGAACGTTAAAATGCCATCCTTAACCTTTTTTCTTTTTCAAACAAACTTCTAATGTAACGAATTACAATAAAATATTTCACATGTTCTGATGATAACGAAAACATGTAATTAAATTGCCGCTACTTAAGTGTTTTTACACTAAAAACAACTTGAATAATTTCAACGCTTTACAAACAGAGTTCACGTGAAAAGCATCCGATAACCTTGATATCAACATATTGTTCTGGCAAGATCTACGGGAATAGTTTTAAAGATAACAAGAAGTGAAGGAAAAACAATACCTTTGAAGTTCATGATGAAACCTATACATAACTTTTATGGGACTAGCTAAACAATCAGATATCTTATTGTCCCAAGATAATATGGTAGTTCTGGACCCTCTTTTCAAGTAGGTCGGTACTTATAATAAGCCAAAAACACGATTTTTCTCGTCTTCGTCTAAAGAGTAAATTTTTCACAAAATGTTTTAGTATACAAATATTTCTTCATATAATTTCCAGAACAACCACCGAACCTCGAAGTAGAAGCCAAGTAATATTAATTGTAAAATTATCAGATTTAAGAATCGAAAATATAAATTTTAACTTCTTACTGACACAGCAATTTTTATCCAAGGTAATATTTTATCATTTTTATCAAAATCAAGTAGTTATTGAATCATTAATATAAAATTGGTAGGTACCCGTTAATTTCTATCAGTATCTACCAATCATTACAATATGAAAGTGATCATCTTTATTATTATTTCTGTTTTCCTGTTCAGCACCTGTGCTGCTCTAACAATAGGAAGAAACCTAATAAAACTCAACAATGGATCCATAGAATTGGGTAAGATATATTTTTGATATTTATTGACATCTGAACTAAATTTAACCAACAATGTTGAAAATTAAGTTATGCAAACTAAAGTAAAACCATCTCAAAATGTTATAATTATAACATATCCGATAATTATAATTAATTATTATAATTATATAATACTTTATAGTTAATGATGACTATTATAATTATAAGTAAATCATAGTTTTATTTGTTTATAAAACTTGACAAGTTTAATAACAGTGTATCATAACTACATACTAGAGACATAGAAGAAATTTTAAGAGTGGGATAAAAGGATTATATTATGATAACTAATATGATATACATAGTTACTTATTTCAAGAAAACGGAATGTGACGTAATTTTTTTTTAAAACTATTAATGGAAATATACTATACTAAAACATATTAATCTTATGCAAAATGAGGTAAATATTCAACTAATAAGTAATTGGTTTTAATTTAAAAGAATTTTGATGACGATATAACGTAAAAGCCAACTAAAAAATTGCTAAATATAAAGTTGAAATTATATGATTAAATTTAATTCTTAAACAAAAATAAAACAAAATTTTATTAGGTAACATAAATTTAATTCTTAACATGCAAATGACTTCATTAAATTTATCACTAGAATCTAAAAGATTTTGGTTTATTGATTCTTGTTTTCGCTGTTTAATTTGTGTCAAAAAGTTGGCCTCATGCTACGTAAACAGTTTTGCTCTAACAGTAATAGTTACCGAAATACCCTACTATCCCATCGAAATCGGTCCACCGTACATAATGGCAATTGTATAAATTTTGTTTATGGAATTAACATTATAAGCATAATAAAAATTTAATTTATTTGGATTTAACATTTAAAATTATATAATAATCGAAATATAAATTATTCTTATTTTGGAAATCCTGTTTTAAAGCTGTTTTTATTTACGTTGTCTTACAAGAACACATTCAGAAGTATACAGGGTGTCATTTAAAGAAAAAGTTATTCATCGATATAGTTATGACTTATGTAGCTTATTAAATGTGGTTTAACATACAATTTACAAATATGTAGGTTTCTAGTATAAACCAGAAAGTGAGACAAATAGTAATGGAAGAAAGAAAGGGAGAAGGGTGAGATAGAAAGAGCAGAAATTGAATATGCATTAAGATGGCGACAGAAACCGATGGATTACAGAAAGAACAATAGCAGTACACAAACGGGGAAAGAGATAAAGAGTCTTGAGCGTAGCTGGATGGAAATAAATAGAGAAAGATTAAAATGTACCATTTATAAAAGAGGGAAAGAAAAACCAAAAAGCTACAGAGGGTGAGTGCGACAAACGCGAGATACAAAATATACGCAAAGTGTTAAGAAGGAGACTGAGAAAATTAAACTTGTAGAAGATTGGCAGGCACAATTTAGAAGAGGAAGGAAAACCATAAAGGATTTAAGATTTAGTAGACGCATACCGGAAGTTTATCAGGAAACGTGCTGTAGAGCAAAAATGAGGGAAAATATAGAAGAGACGAGTGATGCAAGGCTGACCTATAAGCCCGATCCTCATCTCCGTTTACATTGGGAATTTAGCAGAAATCTTAAAAATGCAGAAGAGGGAGGGAGTGGCAATAGGAAACGCAAAGGTGGAGATTTTAGTTTACGCAAATAATGTTGCAGTTGTGGCAAATGATGAAAGAGAGATGAGGGCTACGAATAAAAAACTGGAAAAATACCTAGAAAGGAAAGACTTAAGAATGAATGCAACTAAAACTAAGATATTAGTATTTTAAAAGAGAGGGGAAATAAAAGAAAAAAAGCAATGGTAATAGGGAAAAGAGAAGTTACAACGGGTTGACAAATGGAAGTCTCTATGATGTATTTTAAATTATAAAATTAAGGACAAAACACAGGTTCACTCAAAAACCTCGTTCGGGGCAAGGCAAGACTACATCTACAGATGACCGCTTTCTCGTTTTTAGTGCTTTGACAAACTAAACGGTCACGTCAGTTTTGCTTGAAAATCATCTGAGGCGAGAGAAATGTAAACATAAGTAAGTAGACAGTTAGAAGTTCATGCTGCTAAATCATCTTCTGGAACTAGAGCTACTGGATCTCCATTTTTCCGTACACACCGGAGTGCCAGATAGAATTTTGGATATGAACATTTGGCTTAGACGATAGCGGATTAGAGTCACTTATTGTTTTCTGATAAATCGCGATTTTGATAGACGTGAAAAGTGGGGCGACGAGAACGAGAGAAATATGCTCAAACGAAAATTCCGAGCGACTTTTATTTAGTGGCCAATCAGCTATTGCATGGCGAGGTATACCTTTTGACATTTGCACGGAGTTAGTCGTTATCGAAAATTGGACGTTAACTGCGCATAGGTATTTGTCAGAGGTTGTGGAAGACCATCTTTTACCATTCACAGTTATTCTTGTAGACTACACGATTTGCTTTGCCTATTTGCAATCTAGATTTGAATCCAATTTTGAAAATAAAATGGAAACGTTTACAAAAACATGTGCGACCTCCCAGCAATTCTAGACAGCTTTGCGACAGGAATAAAAGAATCTTCTTCAGAATGTGATCCATTATCTGATCCAGAGTATTCCTCGTTGTTTGCAAGCTGTTATCACGGCTAGAAAAGAAATATTCACTACTGAAGTCTTCAAACTTATTTTGTTTCAAGGAAAACTTTATTAAAGTAAACTTGTTCATTTTCATTGCTTTCAATAAACTTGATGTAAAGTCAAGTTGTTACTGGATCAATGTTTCTGGATGGATGTGGTGCGGTGATTGAGTTAATGAATAAATATCACCTTACTCAACTACGATAAAATTGGTACACAGCTAATTCCTATCAGTATCTAGTAATCAGTACAATATGAAAGTAATCATCTTAATTATTTTATCTGCATGTCTGTTTAGTACGTGTATTTTTCTGACAATAAGAAGAAACCAAATAAAACCCCGATACAACAATGCATCAGAAGAATCAGGTGAGATTTATTTTGAAAATTATTGGACGATAAGATATTTTTCACATTATTAACATTATTAAGTGAAATTTGATCAACAATTTTGAAAATTAAGTTATGCAAGCTACAGTAAAATCTTCGCTTACTTTATAATTAATGGTGGTAGTAATAGTTGTATGTAAATTAAGGTTTTAATTTTTTTGCTAGTCAATGGTATCAGAAACAATCTATTATAAATACAAGTAGAGTAATGACAATTTATCATATCTACGTAGTATCTACATACTAGAGATATAGAAGAAATTTCCAGTATGAGATAGAAGTGTTATGTTGTCATAAATAATATGATAGGCCTGGTTACTGATTTCAAGAAAATGGAAAGTCGTATAATAGTTACAAATCAATTTTTTTTAAAACTATTAATAGAAGTATATCTAGTATTTTTAAACATACTATTATAAAGCATATTAGTATTATACAACTAATAAGTTGCTTGCGACACATAGTCCGGCTTCGTGCAATCACCAAAGTTGATTTTTTGATTATTAATGCCAACAAAGCGTTGACTTAGAAACAGTTTCGAATCGATTTCTGTAAATTTGCAAAGATTGTATAATTGCAAAACAAATACCAAGAATCATTCAACAGCTGTACAAAATACGGCGGCAGGCTTATTACCCAAAAGTAAGTAAATAATCTAAAACTTAGGGTGCGAATAGGACAAAACAGATGCCAGGTGTTTGTTTTGCAATTGTAGAATCGGTTGCGAATTTACGGCAGGCGACTTGAGATTAGCACTAAGGATTAAGGGATCGATTTTTGCAATTGCTTACACATCTAGCGGCATAGCATATAGCTCTGAAATTGACTCTAAAGAAGACTGAAGATTCACATTAAATATTATTTTATTTATTTTTATTTTATTTTATTATTTATTTATATATATATATAAATAAATTTATTTATTATTTATTTATAAATTTATACACAAATTGATTTATTATTTTGCCGTGCATGACTTTCAAACGACGCCTTTGTGATTCCACTAGTGGAAGAAAAAGCCATTTGGTGCCATCGGCAGCAATAAACTCACAATAAATTTACATTGAATATCGTCTTTTGCAAGGTTATGTTCTTTGGTTTCAGCCACTTCAATTGCGTGTTCTTCCTGTTCAATTCAAGTACAACAAATTAATACAAATGGTTTGGAAGTTACAACTATTTGAAGGTTATATTACTTACCAGTTTTCCCCACGCTTACTATTACGGATACTGAAAAATGCTTAGCATCAAAAAGACTTCAAGTTAGATTGGTTTTAAAATTGTCATCTCAAAATTGTATCTCATTGTGGACATTCTAGTAGAAAATTCAATTTTTTTTTGTCTTTTAATTGCGCCCTCTTTTGTCGGTTTAGAAACTTAATAATAGTCTACGTAATTTTTCGGATCACTTTTGACATAAATACTGTAGCACAAAAAGTTTTCAAGAAATGGCCAGCATTCTCGCTTTATTATTTTTTTTTTTTTTTTTTTTTTTTTTTTTTTTTTTTTTTTTTTTTTTTTTTTTTTTTTTTTTTTTTTTTTTTTTTTTTTTTTTTTTTTTTTTTTTTTTTTTTTTTTTTTTTTTTTTTTTTTTTTTTTTTTTTTTTTTTTTTTTTTTTTTTTTTTTTTTTTTTTTTTTTTTTTTTTTTTTTTTTTTTTTTTTTTTTTTTTTTTTTTTTTTTAAAAATTTTTTTTTTATTTTTTTTTTTTTTTTTTTTTTTTTTTTTTTTTTTTTTTTTTTTTTTTTTTTTTTTTTTTTTTTTTTTTTTTTTTTTTTTTTTTTTTAATTTTTTTTTTTTTTTTTTTTTTTTTTATAATTTTATAAATGTGTTTCAACAACGTTTGACAAATACATTTGTACTTATCTGGACGGTTCCTTTGCCGTAGGTCTAAAAGTTTGTTCACTGTGTATGTCAAGTGGACGTTTAACTTGGTACCCTTGTTATCAATATTCTCCAAAGCAACAACTTCGAAAGCTTTTATCACTAGTATTATCAATACAGCCGTACGCTATATCTCACGTACAACCGTTACATTGAAGCCGCCACCGAGATCCTCATCTTAGTTTATTTTAAACACTTTTTTCTCTTTACTGAATTCTACGATGAAACTGTCTTTATCTTACAAAGCGTCTTTTGTGCATGTGTGTACTTTTTTAAAATTACAAATTAATTTTTAAGAGACCAACTAAATGTGTATACTCGAGGATGCTTGCAGTAGTCATTTTGGCAATTGAATTTGTAACGGTTGTAGTTCACAAATAATAAAAAGAAAAAGAAAGTGACGGCTCTAGCGATACAACCTAGAAAAAAAAGAACAATAATATTTGGCTTGAAATAGCGCACTATATTTGTGGAAGATCCCGTATTTGTAAGAATTAACACAGCAGTGTCCGGCTTAGTCGGTGAGTTGGGAAGGTTCTTGAGGGAACTGAAAGAAATAAACTGCCCCCCCCCCCCCCCCCCCCCCCCCCCCCCCCCCCCCCCCCCCCCCCCCCCCCCCCCCCCCCCCCCCCCCCCCCCCCCCCCCCCCCCCCCCCCCCCCCCCCCCCCCCCCCCCCCCCCCTAAGTATGCGGTCAAAACAGGTGCTAAAGCATACGTTGTAATTAAAATTAATACAGCCACGAGACAACAAAAGAAATAGCAAAGAAGTCACTTACGGCGAAATCGGTCGGATTTATATTTTCACGCTAATTTAATTTAGAATTATTGAAGCCACATTAATATTTTACGTGTAATTTTTAGCTTCGTGAAGCACCGACAACCGCCCAATAGAAAAAAAAAGTCACAAGATGTCCGCCCGTCATCTCAATTGATATTGAGAATAAATCAATCCACCAATTAGAAATCGTAGCGTGCGCGGTAAATTTGATTTTCGTCGCACGTGCAACTCTTGCGACCTACGTTCGGGTTCGAGTATTTTGAACCGTAACAAATTAATGAAATGTAAACTATCAAACACATTTGTTATTTACATGGCTTACTTTGACAATGTTAACAAATCCGTAGTTAAGTAAGTGTGTTATTTTATGATTAATAACTCAATAACGGCTCAAGATAAAGACGACATATCTTTAACTTTGTAATAATATACAAGGTGAATACGTTTAAAGAATACGTCATATTTTTGTTTTGCCCTTTAAACGGCGAGTAACTGAATTATTCATAGCATTTTAAGAAAACTCAGTTAGTACCATATAACTTCCATGCACAACTTTTTTTCCTACGAGCAATAATAACGATAATAAGGGGTGGGTAATTTATAATAAATAACCCTGTACATTATAAATCGCCCATAACTTAACAGTATATCGCGTACCGTTGCTAGCGGTAAGTTAGTGCCTGTGTTGCCTCTTACATTGTTCGTGGCGTATATTTATACTATATTTTTAATGTAAACGGTGTGTGATTGACTTACTTACTGTCATAAACAACAAATTGTTCTGCTTATTATTTTAAAATTTTTTGATGTATCGCCAAATCTCGTCAGATTAAATTCTCAAGTTCGTTTTATCCCTACGACATAGGAGGTACGTTCGGGTACGTTTCTGACCTGCTTTATCAATATTAAACTTCTTGTATGTTATTTTTAAGCTTCAAGAACAAACTTGTAACAAAGGAAAAAGTACTATAAACCGTATGTATGTAAATAAGATGTTTTTTTTTCAAATGATACCTTTTATATTTTTTGTTAGAATCTTGTAAGACATATTTTCTCTATACAATAACAGAAAAAATTATACAATTTTATTATAAATTTTTTGAGAAAAATGTTAAACGTTTTCTCCTATTTCTCCTAAAAGGTTTTCTTAAACTTAATGCAACTGCAAAATAAAAAATCAAATATATTTCAATGTGGTTTAACACGTCATTTATAAATATACAGGTTTATAGTATTATTTTCTTACCTCGAAGACCAAACTGAATCACCCGGTATATCATAAAGCTTGCTAAATTTCTTCCGAAGCAAAATCCATATTCTCAAAGTATACGATTCTTTTCAATATTCAATGACAAACAAATTCCAAAGGTTTAAAAATGTGCCGATAAAACATTATTAATCAAAACCAGAACAATAACTGGACAAGTCTTAGAGTAAGCATATTTAAAGTATATAGTATAGTAAAATTTTATTTGCTGTTTACTAGACTACTAGATTAGCTTATCAAGCCATTTAATAAAAGCTAAATTTGTTTATCCCAACCAACTCACAAAAAATGCACTACGGAATTAGTTCGAGATTCCAGAAGACAAAGCAAGTGTCAATAATAAGTGAATTAGTTCGAGTGTTGACCAAGAAATGTGCCACATAAAAAAGGTAGTGAAATCATAGCTAAAAGAAATTTTATAATCAATGATTTTATTTAAAAAAATTAATACAGCAACAAAATAAATCAAACTAAGCTATACCTTTAAGTAGCCAGTCAATAGTATAATAACAACTATAAACTACGGTATTTAGTTAATTCACTAGATTCATTACCTATGTACAGGTCGTTTTGTACATAAAATACCAATGTTGGAAGGGATTGTTATATATTTAAAAATTAGAGTTTTGCAAGATACAATTAAAAGGTGGTATTTAAAATTTAATAAATGTTATGAGTTAATACCGTTAAAAAATCGAAGCAACAAAAAAAAATAAAACAAATGTTGGCAAAAATAACAATTTCGAATCGCTTGCTGTAAATTTGCAAAAGATTGTACAATAGCAAACAAAAACCGATAATCATATAATCTGTCGATTATGTTGCTTTAAAGCAAATTAATTTTCGGGCGTGTTACGATAACACAAGAAGACACTAGATGTTACAACACTTATTGGTTGTATTACAAATATTAGAATAATATTTAAATAAATATTTAGTAAGAAGGCGAATGTAAGTCGGATAAATTATTACAATGTACATCATTACAGGATGAAGACAATATTGGTAATAACTCTGGTGCTAGTTTTTACCAGCGCAAAAATACAATTTCAAACAGTAAATCACAACATATTGCCCATAAAAATCGGTGAGACTTTAATTTATTTAATAATAATTTAATTTTCACTTCCAAATTTAAAATAATTGAATTATTAACCAAGCTAATCTTGATTATGTCGAAACTAAAATTTAACAACAAACGGTTGAGGCTAGGTTTTTACATTTAATAACATGTGGTATCAATAAGATGTTGCCACATCTAATTCTGCGAGTGCTCACGTAGCATGTCCGAAAAGCCACGTATACTAAAGCAAATTTGTAGACTGATAGTAAGCAGATACATAGAATTTCTTCAATTATTTATCGCCAACTAAGCGTTGACATAAATAATTTCAAATCAGATGCTGTAAATTCTCATTCAGTTTTTTGCCTAGTTTTTGCACCTTTTTTGAATATAGGTTTAGCTATGCTATTCAACCGAACTTTGTATTTTTTACTACTACTGATTGTATTTCTTTTGACGTTAATTCTGGATGGTCCCTTTTATCATTAATTGTTGTTGTTCTTTCTTTTTCTTCGTGGTATTTTTTCTGATTGCTTGCATATTTTGTCTGTTTTTCCTTGAAATAGGTTAACCATTTTTTGGGTTTATTTTGACTACTTGCATTTATTTGTTTATTAGTATCTTCCAATTCCAGATTGTGCTCGTCATTCTTTTCTTTACTATTATAGAATAATATGTATTTTTTTGTATCGATGCTAGCCAGCACACTATTGGCGGTGTACCGTAAAAAATTTTTAACATGTTTAGGTCTAAAAGTACCTAAATTGTACACAGGTTCTCCTTTCGCCGATCAGCAACACCGATGGTTATGAATGGAGGGGAAACATTTTGACACTAAAACATGCGGGAGGATGGAAATTCAGTGCAATTGCCGAAGATTATGTGGCTGATTGCATTAAAAAACAAGCGTTTACTGCAGAACTCCACACCCCTAATAAAAAAAATATTATTTTTTATAAAAAAATTGTTTAAAAAAAAGCTATGGAGAATTTCCAACTTTTCCTCCTCAACTTTTTTTGTAAAATCGATATTGGTGGAGATATTGTTACAATGTGATTGTTATATCTGAGTATATTGTATCAAAAATAAATTGAACAAAAGTTATGTATGGTTAAATTATAAACAATTTTTATTTGAAACAAAAATGTGTAAAATGAATATTTTTCTAAATATTTTAAAAATTAGAAAATCTGTGTAAGTTTCTGGCCCTTTTGGTTACATAGAATATACCCAAAATCTAGTCAGATCTTTGGAATTATAAATAAGGTCTCTGTACAAAGTTTCACAAAAATTGGACGGCTGGTTTTCTTGGAATCTTGTTTACATACGGACGGACGGTCGGCCGTCGGACATAAATTTTTTTTTTGCTTTCATAACTGCTAACGTCGGAAAAAGTGAAAAAAAGCGGTTTCAACATTTTTGTTTGGAAACCATCCCATCTTATTTCATGAAATGTGGAGTAAAAATGAAGTGGCGAAAAAGTTCCCTGGAACAAACTCACTCAATGTGGCTTCTAGTTTTTGAGGTTCTATAATTTTAAAATGATTAGAGAATTGACTTAAGCTGTTTGACATTTTAAATGTTCAAAACGCTATTATTTGTTCCAAATTTTATATGTCTCTACTAACTTGTTAAATTCATAACTGGTCTGCTGTCTATTTAACACTACTAGCCAGTTAAAATGGCTTTTCAAAGTCAAGTGACAGTTTGAATAAATAACGTTGACAATTTATGTATTTTTTCTAATTTTTAAAATAATGTAATAGAAAGTAAACTCGAATCGACAATTTCTTCGCTCGTGCGGAAGTTTCACATTTCAATACTTGTTATAAAATGATTAGTTTTAGACATTGTTGGCAAATGAATGATAAATACATTGTTACAAGTTTCGGCAATTTAAGATAGTACTGTTTTGTCATTATATAATCTATTTTTTTTTGTTAGTATCGCCCCGAGCGTATCAAAAAACAATTAATTGGAACAATTATGCTCATGGACAAACATACACCAAATCAATGGCCACTTCTGATTTCGGAACAGTTACCGGTTGGGTTGACAGGCGTGCAATGATATCCGAAGGAAATTTACGTATAACTGTCGAGAAAAATGCTTTATCCGGAGCAGGGGGACTTATTTCTAATACAAGAATTCCAGATGGTTCAGCTTACGAATTAGATTTCGATATTAGATTTCATAGTAAATTTGATTGGAGTCGTGGTGGAAAGGTTGGTTTCGGTTTTGGTATCGGTAATGGAAATACAGGTTGCAACCTACCAGTTGATGGAGCAGGCGGTACTCTTCGCCTAATGTGGTACAACAATCCAAGCACAAAAAGGGTCTATTTCCATCCTTATATTTATCATCAAGGCATGCCTGGACCATGTGGAAGCAATTTTGGCAAATCTTACCCAACGTCAGGTATGAGTTACTCTATACATCAATATCCACCCAATTGTTGTATTTCAGGCAGTATTGAAAGAAGTAAAACGTACAAGGTTCATATGTATGTTAAATCGAACACCAACAGTAACACTGATGGACACGTTCAACTCAAAATTAATGGTGAAACAGTAATTGATCAAGCAATTCGTTGGACAACTAATAATAGTAAACGACTTATCAATAACTTATCTTTTCATACGTAAGTTTGTGTGCAATCAATTGTATTTGAAATAATGAACTACTTTTTATGTTACAGATTCCGTGGTGGAAAAGGGAATGAATGGATGTCTGGTACTGACGGTTATATTTACTATGACAATTTGTATGTTCGGCAAATAAGTTAGAAAACTGCAAATAAAATCGAAGTGAATATCATTTAATAATGAATGAAAATAAAATAAGTTTGGGGGGATAGGAACGTGTCGTTATTTAATGCATCTTCTTTACCTTTTTCTGTTAAGTGACAGCATTTAGTTTTTAAATGTTTGTAAGTTTTAATGTCTTTAGACATAGATGTTGGCTTTTTTTTTCAAGCAGGCTTATTGCAAAAATCATAAATATTTGCTATTAGTAAAAAATATTTTCTGTTCTTGTGTCAATAGAGGTGTAGACTAGATGTTAGTTCAGACTATGACGTAGTAGGTGCTGAGCGTTACGTCTTCCAAAACTGCTCAATCCGCCCTCACTAACAAAGGTAAGGTTTCTCTAAGAATTTTTGTTGAGGATCGCTAAAGAATGTTAGATAGTGTTGTGAGGTTGTCGTAAAAACACAAAGGAGTGTTCGAGTTCAAATTAGGTTTTACTGAGAAGTTGGTATAAGATAAAATGCTGTCTAGATTGGCATTGAATTAGGGATAGCTTCTGTTGGACGAGAGGTACTTTCATTCTGCTACTTATCTACGATGACCTGAAGTGAAGTGAAGTCTCTGCTCATATCAAATGAGCTTCTCTCACTAGGTTAAATAGGACGTAACAAATAAGGAATTATTTTGGCAATTAACAGAATTAATTGTCAAAAAAATAACCTGCAAATTAGTTTATTTATTTGTATGGTTATGTTACATAAGGCATTTCAATGCGCTGTCAGATAGTTGTCAAAAACATTTAAAAATGACTTCTGTAGGGCAGACTTACGTATAATTAGATGGATTTTATCATCCAATTATAGGATTTTAATATAGTTTATACGTTTAATTGATTTGCAATGTACCATAATGCCAGCATTTGGTTGTGTAGTGAACTGTAGCAGTAGAGGAAATCGTGACAATCTTAAGTTTTTTAGAATTCCTGTTATCTGTAATTTTATACATAAATTGAGTTAAAATACTCTTTCACAGATTCTATAACTAACTTAATTAAAACAACCACTAAAAGTACAAAAAATCAACAAAAATTACACACATTCCAATGAAAACATAGGTTTATTTGCCCCACAGACGCCATTTTGGCAAAAGCGTTGAAATGCCTTATACGCTGAAACTTTAATACTCCTATATATATAGAAATCACATCAATTTTGAGTATGGCTGATACCACTTTGCTTACTCAGCTGATTGCAAATTATTGGCCACTGTTTCAATTGAAGTTGTTAATAAAATAATCAATGAATTAATTGTGTAATTTAAAATGTATTTCACGAACAAAATTAAAATATAATCTACACACATCAATATAATCCAAGAACTTATCTTATTTGCTCAAAAAATTGAAAATTAAGAAATTAATAAAGAATGGTTTGTCCTCTGGAGTTTATTACCGATCTACATCTTTTTGGCATAAACAGAATAAGATTGTCCAAGTCTTTTTGTGGAAGAAGACTCCACTGTTGTAAAGTTCTCGCAGCTGCCGTCGATTTTGTACAGCGTCCATATGTGGTAAACATCTTCTGCAAGCATATTCTATCCATGCTCAATGGGATTGAGCTGACCATAGCAAAACCTTAATTTTTGCTTTATTTGGCTAATCAGTAACAACTCTTGTCATTCATAAGAGTTAAATTTTGACCCAACGTCACTGGAACTGGTTGAACAACAAGTTTAAGAATATTTTGGATATGTTGCTTAGCATTTAAGAATTGATTTAGAAAAACAATATTAGTTTTCCTACCCAGCATAATTTTCGCCAATATCATTACAGTATCACCTCGGTTGCTGTGCACTTTTGGACATGCTGAAGCCTTGCATTAATACTAGGCTGACGCCAGACTTTTAATTTGCAAGTATCTGGTTTTAACCTAAATCGCAAATCGTCAGAATAAAATATAGTTGACTATTACTCAAACCCAAACTTCAACTTCTCTTGGTTCATGGTGAATGTCTGAAATGAAGATTGGCTGCTTTTAAACGATCACTGATGGTTTAGCGGTGGACTGTCACGTCATACACTGCCTGGAGACGCGATTTTAACCCAGTAGCAAATAGTAAACTCTATCCGCGAGCTTGAAGAATGATGTACCGGTCCTAAATAGCAGTGGTGGCGCATTTTCTTTCAATATGTTTTTTCTGAGATTACCTGAATCTTTGTAACGTCGCCCTAGTCAGCTAATTAAGCTGTGTGTTCTACCTAATTGCTCCGTTATGTCAACTTGTCTTACTCCAATTTCCAGCACTCGAATTTCTCTATTTATTTCGTCATGATACAAATGACAACGTCTATTTTGTTCATTTATGTTTGCTTTTAACACAATGTATGCTTACACTTATCAACGAGTAACATTTTTTTAATAATAATTATAATTTGACTATTAGGAATCGTACAGTCCAGTAAGTTAATTTAACTCAATTATATTAATCCTAGCAAATGCGACAGTTTTTAAAATAAATCTATTTGATATAAGGATTGCATTTCTGAATGGTGATCTTTCTAAGGAAATTTACGTGTTACAAGATAAGGTTTCGAGAACGAAACAGAAAAAAGTATGCAGCTTACTTAAAAGAATTTGTGGACTTAAGCAAGCTTAATTTACTTTAAAAATGAGAAAATAAAACTCTAGTTATTTACGACAATGATGGATTAATTCTTGCATGCAAAATAACTACATCTTTGGATAAACAAAGGACAAACTAAATATTAAACAAAATGGAATGTTGAAATATGTTTAAGACTTAATTTGGGGTGTTAACTGGTTGAACGTACCTAGTGTGATATTTAGAATTTGGTGGCAAGGCTCTTTCTGATGGAAGCATAAATATGACAACTGTTCAACAGTTTTACAATGAGGAAATAAGTGTAAGCTGCGGTTAATGTTTTGGTTGAGATCTTCTTCAGTGAGCAGTGAAGAAATGGATGTGATCTTACATTATCAATGAATACATATAGATACATTGAAAACCATCATTTCTTAAAATTGAATTGAATTGTTTGTAAGAAGTAAAGCTGCATCTTCTATTCCCAACGTAATTCTTGGTCAAGAGGCCTATTCTAATTTTTGTTGGGTTCCCACGATTTCAATTTTACTAAAAGTAAACCTACGTCAAACTTCCGCAGCAATTGTAGTAACCAAATCTGCAAAGCAGCTCATTTTGACGCCGCCATCTCGACACCATCGCTTTGACGCAAAATCATCTTGACACTAGATCATCTCGAAGCAAGCTCATCTCGAGAGAGCTCATCTCGACTCGAGATCATCTAGATATGATCTTATTTATTATTATTATTATTATTTTGTATAATAAAAACAAAGCCGTTTAAGATTTATAGACATTTATATAAGCTGCGGAAAAAGCCGTCGAAAAAAAGCCCGAGGAAAAAAACATCAGGAAGCTACTTGAATAGATTACATTGCTACCATTTTTAATTGATTTATTAATCTTTGCTATTTCCTATACTTTGATTAATTATTATCTTCTATTTAGTTTAAATCTTTAAATAATTGAAATGTAGAACCACAGCAATATTTTAGTAAATTCAAATATTGCTGTGACATTTTTATGGCTATCGTCCGCCAGTTTTCTTTTTTTTGTAGGCTTTTTTCGCGGTTTTTTACACTCCAACACTAAAGTTTTTTCCGGAAACTTTTTTACACTCGGTTTTTTTCCGCGCATTTTCTCTAGATTTTCAAATAACAGATATACTAATTTTTACCAAACTACATCTTAGCTATTAAAGATGAATTTTTAGTTTATTTATTCTATTAGTTTTCCGAACACTTGCAAAAAATGTTTATGATGTAAATCATATATCAATAACGTACATTGTTTGCAGTTTTCGCCATAATACAAAAACTAAAAATTTAAAAACACCATCTGTAACACCCATTAGCCAAGATTTGAAAAAACTTATCAAAAGCTGACAGCTAAAGTCAGGTAATCAATTTCTACGCTAAGTGAGATTCTGTAGAGAAGTTCTGCGTAATTAGAAAAATGCGCAACATTTAAAAGACATTTGGAAAAGAAAGATAATCAGAAGAATAGTTAACAATTTGAAATTGAAGAAGGTAAAAATTTGAAACCGATTGAAGTTTTTGATGATTTCTACTAAATGACAGCAGAGTTTTGAGTTTTTTAAAATTAAAAAAATTGACCCTAATTTTTTTTAAGGCAAATCAATAAGATTGCTATCAGATAATATTGTAGACACATTACTATTTAAATACTAATTCTTATTTAGAAACTAATCTCGTTTTAAAAATAAGGGCAAGGATACGTATACATCGTTACACTGCTTCTAATATTTTTATATTTTATTTTACCTAAATAAAAGTAAATATTTATATAATAAACATTGGGCGTCTCTAATTGCTATAAGAATGTAAAACTCGCAACATTTGTTACAGTGTAACATTACAAGATGAAGACCATACTACTTATAATCCTGGTCCTAGCTTTAGCTAAAGCGAAAACACAAAATGAAATGAATCGGGAAAAATTGCCCAAAAAAACAGGTAAGACCATAAAAATAGTTGGTATAATTTGTTTAGTCGTAATTTAGTTTTCATTTGAGATCATTTTCAAAATAGTAGTATAAAATTAAAAAGGTCTTACCCAGTTTTACACACTTTAAATCAATTTACTTTTGCACCAAATTTCCGTAGTGTAAGTATGGCTTTTACATTTACTCGTGTTGGTTTAAAAACAAATTAGTTTTCTCAACCAAGTTGAACCTTCTGTAGGAGTATAAGGATGAGGAAAATCAGACAACCAGGCCTTGATAAAGACCGGACTAAACCGGTCGAAACGTTGGCAAAACAGCAGAACTTTTTGATGGTTGTCTGATTTCCCTCATTCTTATACTCCTACAGAAGGCTTAACTTGGTTGAGAAAACTAATTAATTAAATAATAATAAGGAGTTCCAAAATAATTTAAAAACAAAGTATAGTTATGATTGGTTATACTGTCAATTATTAATTTTGTTTTTAAATCAAAATAATCTAACGCGTGTTCAAATCAAAAACTGGGTGGCTAAATCTAGAAATTTTTTTGAGATTTAGTATTTTTTAACAAGGAGACAAAGTTTAGAATAGAATTGAAGGCGTCAATTTTTAGTTTACCTATATTGATATCAGGTTTGAATGTAAAGTTCCCCGCTACCACGCAATTTTAACTGCGCTTTTGTGTACACTGTAAAAATAAATAAATGTATTCAATTTCCAATCCAGTTTTTTAATTGAACACTTGTTCTATTAAGATAAGGTTGCACTAAATTAAATGGTAATTAAATTCAATCTAATTTATTACTAATAAACCGGATTCAATTTCATAAAATATTTCTATCGTTTACGATAAATATAAAACTGTACAGCATTGTTTAAAAACTTGAAGGTCAAATTTTATTTGTTTAAGTTAGTGTAAATTTATAAATTCGTTTAAAGAACTTTCTTTTATTAATATGTTTTGTTAGTGTTTGTCAGAACGTAGACAACTGAACCCTTCTCTTAAAAGTCGGAAAAAGTCAAACTCGTTTTTTCCTAGTGTTTGACGACGTTTCGCTCTAAGGATGCAAAATTTCGCCCAAAACTTAAAGTTGACACTAACAAAATTGAAATCAGCAAAAAACATATGCCTTGATTGCATAAACGCTAGTTAAGTCTGTTGTTAGGTAACTGCCCTTCTGATTGGTTAAAATTTCAATTTTAAGTCTACTGATTGGCTATCAAATTGTTAACGGCTTGTTAACGACTAATTCCGCTTTATGCCACCGGGCCACACGTAAAAGTAAACGTTCGCCAAAATCACAAAAACAAGATGTTGTGATCAAAAATATTACATTTTAATTATGTCATCTGTTATACCTACAAATTATTTTGAAAAGTTGTATCTATTGAGTTCCAAATTTATTAAAGTAATCGGCAACTAACTTTTAAGATTATTATTTTGATGATAGATTCTCTGAATATTTAAATCAAATTTCTTTTTCCTTTAAAAAAATAACGAAATGATTTAGTTCAATTATACAAAACATTAAACTTCACTTATTAAAGAAATTTAATTAAATAAACATTAACTGTCACTACCATTCTCTCTCATTTTTTTTTGTTTATATAACTTATTCTACATTTAATACTTTTGGTTTTTTACTAGCCATCTACTTCTTTCTACCACTTCTCGCGTTCATTCTATCTCTTTCACATTGTCCCCAGTAATATCCCCCTTCATCTTTCTTCCACTCTTACTTCACTACACCCTTCTTACAAATGTATTTCCAGTCTTTCCCACACATTCTGGATATTTTTCTGCATCTGTCTTCCAATACTTTAAATTTATCTCATTTTCTAACCTATTATCTTCTTTTCCTTCCTGCTTTTCCCCTCTAATAAGTACTTGAGAATTTGGTCCAGTATTAAATCTTTGTACTTTCCATGCTTATTTACATTTTCTTCATTTCCTAATATAATCCTGGTTATCATTTTCTTTTTCATCTATGTTTTTCTCTTCTGTTAAATAATTTGAGATTCTGTTCACTATTAAATTGTTCTACTTGTCGTTTTATCTTCTTTGTCTACTCGTCGTTATTCTTTTCTGCATCAAGATATGTATGTTTCTTATTACTATCTCTTCTTTCATCTTTCTTTCTTTACCTCTCAATTTATTTAATTTTTTTTCTTTCGTATCCTCTTCTTTGATAATATGCTTTCTGTATTGTACTTTTGCCTCTCTATCTTTATCTAACATTTGTCTACCTTTTCGATCTCTTTCCTGTTATCCATTTTTTCCTCCAGTTTCAATGGCATTCTTCGTGTGAGAATCCTTATTGTTTTAAATTTTAGTTCTCCTTCTATTAGGTATCTGTATGAAATAACAAAAAATATTTTACGGTTAGATTGTATCGAAATTAAATTCCACTTGTTCTGATTAACATCAAAATTTACTTGTGTAATAAAAAATTTTATTACACTCAATTGAAAAAACAGATTTTACGCCACTTAATTTAGTAACGGTTACGTTTTCGCTTATACCGCGGTTGCGCAGTAACATAAGATTAACGGAAAACATTAATCGTATCAAAATCATACTATCGTATTCCTTTATTACTGGGACATAAAGGTTATCGCTTTATTAGATTAACGAAAACTCACCGTAATAAGAAAATACGTTATTGGTTATTAATATTTTCCGTTAATCTTATGTTACTGTGCAGCTGCAGTATAAAAGTGAAATCTTTCTATCATTGTTTCCCGTTAATTTTATGTTACAGCCCAGCCGCAGTATAAGGTATAACGTTATTAAAATTCATAAAATAAATTAATTGGCGTAAAATCTCTCTATTAAATTAATTACCGTAGAATAGGTTAAACTTGATCAAAATTAACCTCTTTAACATTTTAGATTTGGATTTTGGATTTGGTATAATTTAGAATAAAGATATTTAGATAACAATACGATCGCTTATTTTTAATGCCAGAACTTTTTTCCTAAGCTTGAAGAAACGCTTACTATAGAGAGAGTGTTTCTTCATGTAGCAAAACCTCTTCCATGAAAATCAATTAAATATACAAAAAATAAATTGAAGATTAAAGTAATACGACTTATACAAACTATGTAGTTGTGATTGATTTGGCCACAAACAAAATTGTGGATACAAAAATATAAGAAAACAATGAAATTAATAATCTTGAATGAATTTTGTTTAATTGGGATAGAAAATATAGAGATACAATCCTGTATCAAAATATTTATTAGAAATTAACAATACTTGGCGAATTTAAGAAAAAAATCATATAAATTTATAAGTTCAAGTCAGAAATAAATATGGATTTTTTTTTATTTACGTTAATAGACTTTGAAAACAATATGTAACTGTACCATTAACGTCTGTTAATTTAAGATCAAGAAGTATCACAAAACTCAACAACAAATTCATCATCTTCTTCGGCTTTAAATGATTTTTCTGTTTCGTCAATTGGTTTCATTCCCGTAATTTTGTATCTGACTTTCCCAATCGTTGATACATATAGCTAAACAGTTTGTCGCATCCAACTTACTACTTCTTCATTATAGAACTTCTTAATATCAGTTAATGTTGCAGATTACAAATAAGGAAGCCTTTTTTCTAATCTGCCAGTTTATGACTTATTTTCTACTTGGAGCTTAAATGGTCTAATATTTGTTTGCATTGTTGCGCAATACTTCTTACCAAAAATGTGAAGATAAGCTATCTCTATTTGGCTAAAATGTAATGATAAAACATCGAAAAAAAATTAGGCATCTATCTACTTATTAGTGTCTTGTTATAAAGAGTAACTGATGCACATATTTTTTGTCTCAACATAGTTGACTTCTTAAAAATTGCTCGGTCCATTCGTTTCAACAAGTTTTAGGATTTGCTTGTGAAGTACCATTTTGTTGTATGTGTAATGATATATAGCGTGTTCTATTATAGCAGGAACTATATGCACACATTTTTCGCGTCAATGTGGTTAACCTTTCCAAATTTGCTCAGGTCCAAACAGGTTTTACGATTTGCTCGTTAAGAACCATTTTATAGCCGATAGTTTAATGTAAAACAACAAAAAAATTTGTTGCGCAATGTACAAATCTTGTATTCCTTTGTCGTTTTTTTTTAGTTTTAACCACCTATTCCAAAACGAAATCTATTGCTCCTTCAGGACAATTTTTATTTTGCTTGGACCCAAGTTTTTTCTGTTCTGACCATTTTTACTCTGAAATGAAAAGTAATTCGTAGTTATAATACATATGTTTTATTATAATTTTGATTGAAAATTAATTATTGTTTAATTAAATACAGGCTGTTCAGCGAGGAATGGAAACGTATGAAGATTTTAAAATTCTTAAAACATTATCATAAATGGCGCTATATTCACGATAAAGGTTGTGACGTCAAGCCAATGAGAGAGTGTTCTGAGTTTTTGAATAAATGTCGAAACTTCATAGACTTGAAATATCGGAAATTAGAAAAAAAGTAAAATAATTACTGAAACGGCCAAAATGATAAAAGATAGATGCAAATGTAATGGAAAAGACTTTTGGCGACTCTTAGACAATAAAAATCAAATTTAAAACCTGAGCACAGTATTTGATAAAACTTTTGTTAAGTTAAATAAGGTTATGAAATGCACTTATTTCTTTATTAATGAATTAAGTCGCGGGCGGCGAGTTGTTTGAGGTGCGACTCGTCCGGTGTAATTAAAAACTCAGAAAAGAGATACGGAGTTATTGCCTTTTAATTTAGGTAGGTTCCAAACTCGTATTCATAACCCTGGACTGATAAAAAAAAACTTAGTACATTCGCTTAGTATATTTCCCCCGATGCGTAGATAAAGTTTTAGTAGATTTTTGATTATAAATTTGGAATAGTCGTTAGCCTTTCGTAGTGCGGTTTGTTGCTTTTTTGCGTCTTTTTTTCGATTTTTTTTGTATTATAAACACGTAACAAAATTCTGAAAATATTTTGCCAACAGATAGAACCAAGGTAGTTAATTTAATTAACGTAAAATCGTTAGGAATGTGTTAATATTATGTACCCAATTTTTCCACACAATGAACTACCTGATACCCGATCATTCATTCTCATTCGAAATCATCATAGATATGCTTCCATTTGTTGATCAAATATTGTTATTTGTTTTTGTTTATTAGTACGAGCACAACTGTATCAAAAAACAATTAATTGGAACAATTATTCTAATGGTCAAACATATACCAACGTAATGGCTACGTCTGATTTTGAATCGGTAACCGGATGGGATAACAGCCGTGCAATGATATCGAATGGAACATTACGAATAAAAATCGAGAAAAATGCTTTATCTGGAGCGGGCGGTCTTATTTCAAATACTAGAATTCCAGACGGTTCAGCTTATGAATTAAATTTCGATGCTCGATTTGATAATAAATTTGATTGGAGTCGTGGCGGAAAGGTTGGTTTCGGTTTTGGAATTGGCAACGGAAATACAGGATGTGATGTACCATTGGATGGAGCCGGCGGCTCTCTTCGGTTAATGTGGTACAACAATACAGAAACAAAACGAGTCTATTTTTATCCATATCTTTATTATCAAGGTATGCCTGGACCATGCGGTGACAATTTTGGAAAAACTTACCCAACTTCAGGTATGTGTTCTACTACTGCAGCTAAATCAACTAGATACTTGTCATTTTAGGTAGCATTATAAAGGATAAATGGTACACCATTTATATGTACATTAAATCAAATACTGACAATAACACTGATGGATACGTACAAATCAAAATTAATGGTGAAGCATTAATTGATCAAAGCATTCGTTGGACTACTGATAATAGTAAACGACTTATCAATAACTTATCTTTTCATACGTAAGCTTGTGTACAATGTGTATTTGAAATAATGTATCCCGTTTTATGTCACAGATTTCGTGGTGGAAAAGGGGATCAATGGATGTCTAGTACTGATGGCTATATTTACTATGACAATTTGTTTGTTCGACAAATTAGTGCATAAACAATAAATAAACCAGGTAACTAAGATTTATTAACGTAAAGACAGATGTTTCTACGACCATGGTCGTTTTGAAACAAAAATGGTTTTCGGGATTGGAACGTGTCGGAATGGTAATAGTAACTTTTAAAGTTTTGTCCATAAAGGGCTTTATCAGCTCAAAAGGCAAATTTACATTTAATAAAAGTCGGTACTCTATCGTCCACTAATTTTACTTTCTTTGACAACAGTATAGGTATTTCAGTAATCCGACACTTTGGCTCCCTTGGACACACTTAAAAAGCCTTTACAAATTTGTTAACCAATCATTGAAGTTAAAGGGTAAATTGTAACCAATCAGAATAACAATTACCTAACAAACAATTTAATATTTGTTTTTGCAATCAAACATTCATCTTCAAAAAGCATCCAAAGTTTGTACCACATCCTCTAATCACGTTGAGAAACAATTTAAAATTTTTCCAAAGTTCAAAAAAAGATTTAAATTTTGGCATTGCTTTGGTGCCTACTAAAGAATCCGGTTATGAAATTTTTCTCCTTCAGTGAATTCAAGTAAAATAATTAAATTTTGGGTTCTACCACTTACATGAACCAGTTTTATTCTAAGGACATTTAAATTTGTTTGTCACACGTATCCCTCCCTAAGAATTAAAGTCAAATCCCAAACTCATAAAACTCAACAATAGATTTATACCTTCAAATTCCAAAGTGTAGATGGTTTTCAAACTTTGTCAATTGTTTTCAAAAACTCCTATTCTGACCTTCACTCTCTTTTAACCCAGAACCAATTCAAATCAACTCAAATTAAATTTTTTTTAATAACAAATCAATTTGGTTCCCTTACATAAATGGCAAAACTTCACATATTAAAAAAAATAAGAAAATGAACATTAAAACATCGAAACTTTACATCCTATTCCTTTCAAATTTTTATAATTTATTCTAATTTTTTTTTTCTTTCTTCTAGTCACCTTCTTTTTTGTGTTATTTCCAACATTCTTCTCTTTTACAATTCTCCTCCAATAATGTCTTTTTACTTCTTTCTTCAATGCTTACTTCACTGTACTCCACTAACAAATGTTTTATGTTTTTCCAGTCTTTTTCACACAGTCTGCATCTGTTCTCCAATATTTGTTCACATTTTCCTCATTTCCTAACCTAAACCTGATTATCATCTTATTCTCTTTTATGTGTTTTCCTTCTATTAAGTACTTTTTAATTCTGTCCACTACTAAATATTTGTACTTGTCGTTATGTTGTCCTTGTCTAATTCTAGCAGCTATTCTTTCCTGCATCTGGTAATCTTTGTTTTTTATTACTATCTTGTCTCTCATTTTCCTTTTTCATTTCTTAGTTTTTTTAGTTCCTCTTCTGCTTATTCTTCCCATTGATAATATGCTTTCCCATTTTACTTTTTGCTCGTTTATGTCTTTCCAAAAATTCGTACAGTAATTCGTTCTCTTTCGTGCTTTTGATCATTTCCTCAAGTCTCATTGCTCTTCTCCCTGTTGTCTACTTTTACCTCCTCTTTTACTAAATTTTTCTATTCAGTCATGACGTCCATCTTTAGTATTTTTACTGTACCTTCTCTAACTCTTCCAATTTCTTCCATTGTCATATTCCGCGCCGTACATTATCACGCTTTTCACTAGTTTTTTGAACAACCACATTTTCTTAACTGTTTTTCTATATATTATTTCTCCAATTCCCCATACTTGTCCTAATATTTTATTTTCTTTGCGTTGTAGTTTTTTATGTGATTTGTATATTTGTTATTATATTTTATGATGTATTCAGATATCTAAATGTATACACTTTTTCTATCTCTTTCACTCTGTAGCACCATTTTATTATTTTTTCTCTTTCGTTTTTTCTGAATTCTATAATTTTTGTTTTTCCTACATTTGCTTCTAGCTTTTTTCTATCTAACTACTTTTTCATAACCCATATGCCTTTTTAACTCCCCCTTCTTTGCAAAAACTACTATATCATCTACATATGCCAACAACACTTCCATTTTCTTTATTCCTCTTATCTGTTGCTTCTGTAGATCGCCTTTAACATCCCTATATAGCATATTAAAAACATCGTTAGGCTTAAAAGCTCTTTCCCCGTCAAAAATTCTTCTTTCTTACTTTTGTTCTACATTTCGTTTCGTTGAATACTCCTCTATTGGTCCTATTATCTACTCATTTATTCAGTTTTATTCTATTATTTCTTACAGTATTTTTCTTTCTACTTTATATAAATGTGCTCTGATCTCTATTAAATTCCCATATATCTTTTTCTCTTTCTTTTCTATTTCCTTATTAACTATATGTTTTAAAATATATACATTGTCTATCGTCCCCCTTAATTTCTTAAATTCTGCTTGCCAGTCAGGTAATATCTTCTTTCCCTCTAAGTCTATTTCTAATTTAGCTCTTAAAATTTTAGCGTATATTTTATATCCTGTGTTATTTCGCTTTCATTCCTTCCCTTATATTTTGGGCATATTATGGTTTCTTTTCATCTTTTTGGAAATTCTCTTCCTAAACCAGAACCAATTAACGAAAAGGTTAACAAGTAATTTAGAAACCTACCCTGTATCTTACGTTTACTTATTTTTAAATTTTTTGATTTGACACTTAACATTGTAACCATTTCAACACGCACCAATCTCGAAAGTTGTTTGTATGGTTGAGTCAAATATTAAGTTTTTGTGATTTTAGGGGACACAGATTGCAGCATAGGCAAATTATGAATTCAATCCAACAAATACATGCATAGGTGTATGCATTTTTGAACAGGAACAAAATTTCAGTTGTAAATAATTATTTAAAAAAATCCATTATTTCTATTTTAAATAAAATTCCGTTAAAAAATCGATCAGTGCTAGATTTATTTGATTTGAATTATGTGCATGTTAAGTTTAAACCTTATCAAATTTATTTGTTTAGATAGGCAGAATACCAAACTCTTTAATCACAAAGATATAATAAACTGAGTTATAAAATTATTTTGGCCGTACCGTGCGACCTTTGCACCTTCGAGGGCACGAATATCTTAATTTTAGTTTGACGATTGATTCTTTTTGGGTGTCTGGTAGTGAATCAAAATACCCATGATTCCCCTACCAACAGTGCTCCAAAACGGTTCGAATGCTTAAAATCTGTGTTACAGTTGTTGTCGAAGACGAATTTATTTTAGAAAATATATAATTGTTTCGGTGCACTTTCCCATAGCTTACGTTGGTGAGGGGTCGTGGATAATTTTTATTGATGTAGCAGTTATAATAAAATGCGTTGGAAACGAGTGCGTCACCCTATGAATTGTAGTCATTAATCTCAAGATACAAAAGAACAAACTGTTAACGAAAGAAACATATACTTTACAGAGTGTTATTCTCTCGGCCCGCTTCGCTCGCCTTGTAAATGCAACGTGTAGTGGTCAAAAAAGTCACTTTTAATCCATATAAAACAATTTACTATTAATTCAACTCCCTAAACAACTGTTTTTTCTGTGGTTCCGTAATCTGTAGATATCTGAATCTGCAAAATCTTATTTGCACTTTAATGGTTATCAATTATAACCAGAGTTTTTTAAACTGTACACTCTATAGTTAATTTTAAACAATAGTTGCGTAATATATTTGCAGTTTTTAAAATACTTTTTACAGATGTGTCTATATACTTTTCTTTCACTCAATGTACCAACTTAGTAAATCCTAAAGCACAATTAATTTGACAAGCTTTGTTTACATAAAAAAAAATACTGAGAAAACAGAAAGCATAATGTACTTAATCCCTACTATGTATCTTACGCTCTGTAAAATACATTTGTGACGTTAAGGTTGTATAAGAAAATTACAAAAGCACCAGAGTTGGCTATTTATTAACACAATTTGCACAAACTCACCTTCTACATAACCATTCTACGTTAGTTGGAATGCAGCACATGCATTTAATGTACTAATTCTACATCCTTTACATCCTCTACATGATACGAAACTGCAATTTAAGTAACAACATAATTTTTCCATTAATTTGTATTAACTCTCAAATGAGAATGTAAAAGATATAAGATTTTATAGCGTTCAGGAATTTACCCTTTAATTAAGTTTTTATTTTACAGCATATGTATTGTATAATTGAAATGTTCAATTTATCTATCCAAGAATGACACACATACTACTAAAGTTTCTTTTCAAAATTGCAAAATATTTAAATGTGAAATTTTCTATTCGGTTGCAGGAGGAATAACATTTTTATGGCATGCATATATTGAGTTAATGTTTTTTCATTCGTTTTTCTGCAAATCCCAAGTTTTAATAGGCCCTTAATACCTTCGCTTAATAGCTCACGATTTTATATACTGAAAAGAAAATTGAATATTTGACGATGTAAATTTTTTTTGTATTTTTTAGTTTGTAATAAATAATTTAATCATTAAAATAGTCAAGCAGCTCATGGTAATTTAGACTAAATTGTTAGAGAGTATGTTAATGTCCTCCTACGTGATTCCTACGAGTGTCTCCCAAAGATCAGCCTTAGGTTCATTACTATTTGCGATCTTCATAAATGACGTGTGCCATATCTTTTGCAGTAAGTGCTTACTATACGCAGATGATATAGAAATCTACTACAGGATTTGTTCAATGATTGATGCTAGTATTCTACAGAACGACCTAAACAGGTTTTACAGCTGGTGCGAAAGCAACAAGCTTGTGTTGAACATTTTAAAGTTCACTGTGGTTTCCTATCCTCTTTTATTTCCCTACCAAGTTAATATCACACTCCTATAACGCAGTCAACAAGTGGAAGATCTAGGCATCATTTTTAATTTCTTTCTTTCTTTTACTGTGCATATAGAATCAATTTTGGCTAAGCCATATAAAACTCTTGGCTTTATAATACGCTACAGTTAAGTTAACTAGGGGCAAAAAAGTTACTGCTACTCTACAACTCTCTTATTCGTCAGACGCTTGAATACGGTTTTCTTGTATGGCGTCTTACTACTCAGCGTGATATAAATAGTCTAGAGCTCATTCTGAGAAAATTCCTAAAGTATCCGGTTTTTCGTACTAACGGCATCTATCCGCCTACTGGTTTCTCACAGGATTTGTTGCTGAGAAGGTTTGGACTTGTTAGTCTGGAAGCACAAAGAAATTATCAGGCTATCTAAACTGATCAACGGTGCAATAGACAGTCCCAATCTACTTTCTTTTTTATACTTAAAGGTACCAAGATTAGGAGCTAGGCATCGATCAACTTTTATCTACAGACACCTCACACTAATATGTTCGGAAACTCACCAATCAATCGTATTTGCAACATATATGAAAACATTCAAAACTCCTTAGACATTTTTACTGCTTGTCAATAAAATATTGGAAGTGTTTATAAAACGCCATCAGCATAAGAAATAATTCATTTATTTATATTGTGCTTTGTACATTAAATACTATATGTGTCTTAATTTTTAGCATTGCTGATGTACTTACTATACGTAATTTCTCCATCCCTGTATAGCACTTTGTATGCACATTCTCTCTTAATTTGCTCTCCAATACTTATTAATATTTTCTTTATTTCCTAACCTAAACCTGATTATCATCTTCTTTTTACCATCATTTTCCATCTGTTAAGTGCTTTGGAATTTTGTCACTATTAATTATTTGTTCTTGTCTTTGTACCTTCTTTATCTAATCCTCGTTTTACTTTTCCGTATCTAGTTAATTTTGTCTCATATTACTATCACTTTTTCCATCTTTCTTCTTTCGCTTCTTAGTTTTTTATTTGGTTTCTTTGATAATGTCTTCGTATTTTACTTTATGCGTCTCTATCTCTTTCCAACACTCGTACAGTAATACTTTCTCATTCTTACTTTGAATCCTTTCTTCCAATCTCAATGACCCTTTTTTTTGTTTTTCATTTTCTTCTGGCTCCAAAGAACCAATTAAATTGCCCTACAGTAAATTACCAAAAAAACTTTTTATAAAATTAAATGAATTTTCTGTTAGTATAGGGCGATATTTAGAAGTAATTTGTTTACTTTTTTCGAAAAATTGCAATTATTTGGAAAATTTTTAAAGTATAATCACTATAATGTGGTTATAGCCTAGGGAAAATGTCAATTGACTGAGTTCTCAGGATCCCGATGCTTCCGGAACCCGCTCCCACTCTAGTAGTCTCAAACAGACACTCATTCTGGCTAGGTTTTGATGCCAGACATTTTTGGTTCTATTCCGCAAATTATTGAGCTTTTGGACATTTTTCGAGTTATGGCGTCGTGATTTGAAAAACTTTTGAAACTCTTCTCTCGCGACCTATTCCCGCGGGAAAAAAAATTACTTATTGCCATTTTAACGCACTCACATTGCACTGTATTTTGTGGGCAACAATTTTGGTTATATTCCGCAAATTTCTCAGATCTATACTTATCAAGATGTGGGCCAAAAACTGCCCTATTTCTTTAAAATCGCGTTTTCCGCGCCGCGGAGAAGTACGTGCGGTAACTGTTTCGAATTCTTCTTCCGCGCCCAACATTTCCGAAATACTTTTTGAGATGTCGAAGAAAAAGTGCTTTGAGTTTTAAACAATGTATTAAAACCATGCACTTTTACGTGCAATGTGTTGCTAAAATTCATTACTGTTGTGAGGTAAGTAAACTTTTGACTACGGAAGCGGGGTGGTATTGTTTTAGAAACAGAACCTGCATTCTGATGGGATTTTCTGTTAATTCCTTATCTCAAGATAAGCCATTAGAACAAGAATGCTTTGCAAAAGTATCAATCGGAGCAGTTCGCGGGATAAGACCAATTGTTTTCGACATAAACTACGCAATCAGAGTGCGCTAGCGTGACCTTTTGAGTTTTTTTTTTGAGCGGAAATCGGCCGAGAACATAACTCAAAAAATGTCGGTTCAATTAATTGAAGGAATAGAACCAAAAATGTCGGGCGTAAAAAACTAAACAGACTAATGTACTTGTGTATTTCCGCCAATCCAAGCGAAACCATTTGTTTCTAAAAAATCCATTTCGATTTTTCAAGTTTGGTCAAAAAGACTAAAATTGTATCACGCAAAATCCTCCGCAAAACAATCACCACATTTAGTAACATCAAATCGAAAAAAACTAAAACCGATACCTAATTTTCGATTTTTTTAAAACAAATTGTCTAGATTTCTAAATTTCCTGAGAATATCTTGCATAAATTGATTTTTTTGAAGAAATTTAAATAATTTTTTTTTGGTTTTTTTGTTACAATATTGGGGGAAAATACTATAAATTTTCCAGAAAAATATACTAGACCAGTAACTACTACAGTGACAATTATTAAACCTGAGATTCCCTAACTGTTTTTGTAATGCGTATCAAAGAATTAGGTACTGCGCATGGAGAATCTGCACCTCAACTTTACTACTGCTCCGAAATTTTGTCTTGGAAGCTTTACTACTACTTCGTGTTAACCGTCAATATTTACGTTCTTAGCAAGATGTTGTAGATATTCTCAAACTTGAATTCTTACTACCAGATTATAATGACAGCCGAAAATCAAAATTAGAAACAATGGGGGTAGGATGACATTATTGGTGTCTACCTTAGACTTACGCAAAACTTATTTCGAAAACATTTGGAACCAATCCCAAATGTACAACAGCTTAAAATTATTAAGCAAAATTTCACTCTTTTCTACAATCTGCTTTAGTCTTAACACCAGAAGACTATATTGCTCATCTAATTTTGTTGGATTGATTGACAAATCGATCAAAACAAGTGGTGTGTAGATAAATATAAACCGCCACTATTCAGCAAAAATACAAAATTATTAGAACCTTTTTTAGTTTACGTCACTGACTCCTCTTCTTCGATTTCGTCTTCCACAACTTCGTGTCAGTTCCCTGTTAGTACTTCTTCCTACTCACCTCACTCTCTACAATTAAATGTTAGAACTGTTCCAATCTGGATCATACTCCGCCTCAGTGTTTTTTACATCAAGTTGTCCATTATTACTCGTCGTACTTGTCCTAAATGTAAGTAAAACAATATGCGAAGTTCACGGATCCAGTCGTAGACTCTAGTCAATCAATCTCGGATACTCCTTTCAGTGGTGTAACAACGGATATTTTTTTATTTTATTTTTACTGGTACTAAAGATGCAACGTTCTGGGATCCATTACTCTTTCTATTACAGTTGAATAATTCTTGATGTCTTAGTAATACCTGATGTAACTCATCAATTAAACTTAGGTATAGACTTTTGAATTTGCATAAGTTTTGGAGATATATAAAATTAGTTTATTTTGGTTGATCATATCATTGCATATTCACAACTCTCTTCTCTTCAACAAGTCACTCTTCGGTCATTTCTTAATAAAATATATAATACTTTTTCTTTAGTTTTGAGTTGTACTTTTTTTGGTTGAACTTAAGATTATTTAAGTCTGATTCACTCAAGCAGCATTATTATTTGTTGTCTTCTACACTTTCGGAGATTGTCAACAAAAAGCTTGGCTTGATGTTAGTCTTGGGTGTTGTTGAATGTTCTAGTAGCTTGCGGTCTAGTCCAATTGTGTTAGTGAGGATGGAAGATAGAGGTTATTGTTTATGTGGAGATTTTCACAAAATTACTCATAAAAATACTTATCCTCTACCATATATCTCTTTCATTTTCGATCGTCTTTGCGATACTCGCTTTTTTTCCTCAATGGACATTCGTTTAACTTATTGCAGCTATCTTTGTCCGAACAATCTGAAACGATCACAGTGTTTACAGTCACACATCGAAATCTATTCCAACTTACTAGAATGCCTTTAAGCCTACATAACGTTCCAGGGTCTAATTGATTGTGTCTTAAGCGCAGATCTAGAACTCTCCTGTTTTACGTATCTTGACAATATCATCATCGTTACTCCAACTTTTGAACAATTGGAAGTATTTTCTAAAATTTACGATTGATTGCTTTCTTCAGAGCTGTCAATTCGTGCCGATAAATGTAAGTTTTGTTTACCTTAATTGTGCTATCTAGGATATGTCGTGAATAAGAATGGGTTACTTGTAAACCCAGAAAAATTATTTTACTAAGAAAAATACTCCGTTTTTATTGCTTTCAAAGTGTCAACTTGCTTTCTAGCAGTTCAAAATACATCTGGTTTCGGCTCCTATTTTTTATTGTCCCGATTTTTCCAAGAAATTGTTATACAAACGGATTTCTCAGATTTTGGTTTAGGTGCTGTTCTTAGTCAGCGTGACAAAAATGGAGAAAAAGTCATTTGCTACCTTAGTCGCTCTTTGAATAAGGTGGAACGCCATTACTCCGTCACAGAGAAGGAACATTTAGGCGTTTTGTTTGCCATCGACAAATTACGCTCATTTACTGTTATTACGGACCATCACTCTCTAGTGTGGCTAAATGACTTCCAAACCTGTCTGGTAATTTTGCTCGTTGGGTTTTACGACTCCAGCAGTATGATTTCTTCATTGTCAGGGTAAAGCAGCAACGCCGTTAGAAGTTTTACTATCCCCTGAAAGAAGCTCTTATCTCTCTAATTGTAAGTTAGATACATTTACGATAAGTTTGTTTTTATCTACGCCCGCCCCTCTACGATAAAGAGCTAACTTGGTGACGTTTAACATATATATTATTGTGTGTTTAAAGTTCACCATCAGCTAAATTTTACTTCGTCATGTTTATTAACTTACTTTTTATCGTACGGTGGTGGAAAAAGTTAATGTGCAACACGTGCGTGAATATTTTTTTACATAATCGTGGAGTAGAAAAGTATACTTCACGCACTTGATACACAATGTACTATACTAAGTTAATTATTAATTTTTTATATTAGGTACTTTTTGTAATTATTAAATTGAGATTTTGTACTACAAACGACCATATAAACTAAAAAATAAATACAATAAAGCAGCAGTTTTTAATTTTTCAAAAACATATTGGTTACTTGTTGTAAGAAGACGGTAGCCACCTAATGCTTTAAGTCAAGTTTATGTTTAGTAATTCATGTTTGTTGAATCTTGGAAACATTGAAGATTCTTCGTATATCAGATACAAATTAATCTTTCCCAATCAAAATAAAGCACTCGTCTTACAAAAATATTCTACGCCACTGGACGACAAAGCAGTTTTTAAATGAAATTTATGATATCAGAATTACAGTGCATGCCACAACATGTATCACAGTTTGTGAAAAAACAGAACAGAATCGAATGATATCGTCTCAACCGAAAATCCATCGACCCTCTTCCACGCCCAACCAACGACTTCCTAAGTATGTTAGATGAGACGCGTCGTACAATTTACGACAATGGAAAACACTAGATAAGTGTAATAGAAGTTTAATCAACCGTATTTCGTATTTCTTAACGTTGGATTACAATATTGCTGGAAGAGTTTCGTCTTGAAAAATTACTTCCTGTTTTGTAATAATCGTCCCCTCTTTCCCCCTTGAAATAAGTTTTCGATCGATACCATTTTTCATTCAGATGTTTTTACGTAGGATTCGACAAAAATAAAATTGTAATTTAAAACATAATACATATACGTGTATATATACATAACTTTCAGACAGACGTATCTGCTATATTTCAAGTACTTGCCGTACACGTTTGCCAGTCAACTTTATACGCTTTTTATTTTTATGTTCACAATTCTATAAACATATCGATATGATGGTAATGCCAATATTTTTCTTGTTTGCAATTTTCAAAGTACAAATCAACATAAATCCAATTAGCAATAAAACATTTTTTTTTGCTTTTTTATGTTGAACTCAATACGGAAGCTTAAATAAAACAGATGCAAGGTAATATAGAGTTTACGCACCAAATGCATTTATGTTCGTAAAAACTTCATCGGCTAAAAGGGATTACGTTACCTAGTACTAAGTTTAATCACTGTACTGTAGTAGTTATATACAAAATCAAATGCCAATTGCATTACGATTCAAATTTAGAAAAGTTAACCACTATACAAAACTGAAGAGTTTATTCTTATGAAAATTTGAAAGTAGCTTAGAACTCTACATCGCTCAGATACTAATAAACGTGTAAGAACATATAGCAAGGTGTCAACTTTAGCCAAGAGCCATATTAAAATACATACAGTTCTTATTTAAAAACGAAATAACCAATAATCGTCACTAATCTATACAAAGGATTGAGGAAAATGAGACACGTATGCAAGAAGATCAAGAAGTTTTGATAAAGAGTTATAAAAAACTTGGTTGAATAAAAATCAATAAAGGAAAAACTTAACAAAAAAATTAACTCAATGGTCGATTTATGAGGAAGGAATTAGTGCAGGCTTAACGTTTTTTTGTCCCATGTAAAGTTTTTGTAGGCAGAAGTTTTAAGGAAATCAGAAATGCACAAGATGGAATTTTTAAGAAGACCGATGCAGAAAATTGACAAGAATAAAAATTTGAACTAGTATGGAAATTCTGCTACTTAGGCATTGGTATATTTTGTGTAAGTTCTAAAAATTATCCGTAGGCTGTGACTTAAAGATAAATTTTGATGTTGTGGAGGAGTAACTCAAGACAGATTGTAGAGCCAAACATGCCGACGAAGATATTAAGGGTGTCGTACAAAAGTCAATTACAAATAATTACAGGGCAAGCTGAGACTTATAGCGCAGAGAAGATCAGTACGGAAAAAAACAAAAGTGTCAAACGCCAGGAAGAAGATTACGAACCAGTAACTACATCAATCTTGCACCATATTTATGAACACGGTTGTATTTTTTTGGTGAAAGTTTCATCTCAGTCATTAAAGTGTCGTATGTGAAAAAACTATTCTTTAATTATGTGTACTGATTTGTTCTATCATAAAAAGTCTGAAGACTCTCTAGTTCAAGTAGCGATGGCGAATCAATGTCATGTCAATCAATTCACGTGTTGTTCGTCTTATTTACAAGATATGGTGTTCACGGAGTTTTATCAGTACAGACAGTTTAAAGGATGAAAATTAAAAGTTCTAGAGAAGAATGGATAGTAACTTTTGTTACACTAAAGGTGCGAAATTACTTTGTCTGGTGCGATAACCCATACTTGGGTTGTTGAAGTCCTAAACAGAAAGATATTTGTGGAAGAATTTTGTCTTGATGAGTGAATTACAAAAGCTTGGAATAAAACGCACAGATTTTGAATCAAGTTCTCTAGTGATTAAAATTCTGATTGAAATCAATATTTATAGAAAATGAATGACCGGAAAAACAGTAAACAGTGTAGTTTTACGAATAATCAATTTGTGTTTGACTGCGTTTCTAAGAAAGATTATGCTATGGAAATTAGCTCACTTTTTATGGGGTAATTGAAGTACCCTCAAATTAGAGATCTTGACGTGATAGGCATCAATTAGCTTGCAGAGCATTTGTTGGAAGATGAATGCCATTACAAGACGGACGATATTGTTTGGCAATGACCTGACTCACAAGATGACAGCAGAGAAAAGTCATTCACACAAAAAATAAGATCAATATGAGAATGGATTTGAGAACTGGTTACATTAAGGAAAGATTGAAGATAAGAACAAGAACAATATTCACTCCCTCCCTTATCGTGCAGGTATAAAGTTAGACAGCCTCACTACAACAATATGTCCAATATGTGATGGCAGCTAGAAAGTTCGTATCGGAAATCGGTCCGTCTCCTTTAAAAAGAGAACCTCCTCATATACTTTGTTGAGATTTAGATAGAGCAAATCGGGGTCATACTTGCAAAACTTTTCTTTAAATTGAAAACCGTGAATATATTCGTTCCCTAGGATCAGAGAATTATAAGTATAAGAATTTCAGTCTGTTTTGCCACAAACGTATAATTTTGGACTAAATGATAGTACCTACTTCCTGGTTACTGGATTGAAACATTGGATAGGTGCTGTAGAGTTAGAGGTGACAAACAACACAGCAAGGAATACAATAGCAGCGGGTAAAGTTTAACTTTGTCAGTGGGGGTGGGAGTCGATGAATATCTTGGAACACTATTAAATATGATAAATGGTACTTTATAGTATGAGTATGACCCAACGAAGAGCAGGTAGTACGTTGTCATTAGCCTTGAAACTTTTTTATCGTATTGGATTTTTGTGCCATGCACTCATGAATCTTAAGAAGGTTGTCCAGTAAGAATGGGTCACCGGTTTAAAATTAAACGATAAATTTGTGGATAATCTAAGGATTTTTTAGTTTGGACATCTCATGTGTCATGCTTTGAAAATGTTTTCGTGATTTCAGTGCAACAACCTATGCAACAGCAATTTTTTAACGGGTAAATGTTCTGATAACTTAACATCCCGTGGGTTGAGCATAACTCAATTACTGAACTAGCGATAGTGGAAGTCTGGTTGATTACTACAAATGGATTTTTGCTTGTGAGAAAAGTATGGGTAGATAAAGAAAAAGAACAACATGAAATAATAAAACCTCGTATCGATATTTTTTATTGTTCAAGTATTTTAAGAATAACAAGATGGTCGCAACACCTTGTGTTATCATATCACGTCTGAAAAGTAATCATGTTTATAATTGTACAATCTCTTGCAATTTTACATCAAGCAATTCAAGATTGTTTATAAATTCAACGCCTAGTTGGTATTAATAATCAAATAATTGACTTTGGTAATAGGTACACATCTGTCGACTAAGTCAGTTTAATACAAATTACTTTTCGGAAATACTACAATAACAATCAACAATATTGTGCAATTGTGAATTCACACTCGAGTTCTCTCACTTCTGAAGTGTCCCAATACAACGAAACAGCTGTCGAGTGATTTGGTGTTTGTTTGCAATTGTACAATCTCTTGCAAATTTATTGCATTAGTTGCTTTAGTGCATATTTTAAGAATGATTGCATATATGCTGCGGATTAAATAAGTTGAGGAAATCAGTAAAGCCAATTTTGAAAATTGTTCAAGATGAGCCCTTCTTAGGTAAGATCACAAATCTATGTGCGAAAGAATTTTTTGTTGGGTATCAAAACAAAACTACCGATGACGGATAATTTAGTAAGTTTTAAATTGCCGGTATTGTTGCCTCAAAATCACCCTCTGCTAGACAAGGTTATTTTGAAGAGGGATCTGAGATGCATTTTGTGATGGAAAGACTAATGTCAAAATACGTATTATCAATGGGATGCATGTCGTTAGAAGCGTAATTGGAAAGTGTGTGGCCTGTCAAAGATTTAATGCAACGCCAAATGCTTGAGTCACTTCTGCTGCTAGATACATTCAAAATACCGCTATTTTTTAAATTGTAGAAATTGATCTTCCGGGAGCTTTATACCCAAGAAAGAAATTGGAATTTAGATTGTACGTATTACCTGGGCTATCTAGCGTGCAATATATTTAGAGTTGAAGAGGGGGTTAAATACGGAATTATTTCTAATGTCCTTTTAGTGCAGTAAAGTTAAACCTGATAGAAGGAGTCGTATCTACTATAAGGACAAATTACATTAACACAAGAAAGAAATTAATATAAATCATGCAGCTATTTTGTATTGGTTGCCAAATTATGCTTTTCTTTTTACCTTAGAATGCTCGGGTTTGGGCTCGCACAAAGATGGTGTCTCTATGGCTGTGATGTACGCTGAGAAAAACCCCAGTCAGTAGTCGGGTCATATTCATCGTCTCAGCACTTCAGTTCTACATCCGGCACTTTAATGCACAATTTGCCACAGCATAACTGACCGATGACTGAGCACTGAAGCTCAGCTTTTCTGTACAAGCAGTTTCCAACGCACCCTTTTTGCATTTATATAATTTTTCACAGAAGGGCGAGATGTGGAATAATAAACAGATCATATTCACTTTTAGTCAAACTACAAACGCACTCTTAGCATACAAAAAATGTCCCGCAAAAAAAAAGAATTATCTTGTAGACATTGTACAGAAATTTTTCAGGCTCGTCTCGCTTCTCAAGAATCATGTCAACCTTATCGAGAACAATTCCGGCCAGTATAAAATTTGTCAAAACGTGAGCTTGAATAGTGAATATGTGTGCCAATTCAAAATTGTGGTCTGCGTAGATGTGGTTAGTAGCTCTCTTAAACTACTGCCACCTATTATTGTGCTAATACATCTCATAAACGACAGTAAGAGGTTAAAACCTAGCCGTACAACTACATTGTTTACTCTCTACAATATCTCCTGCTTTTACAAATAATGGCTGGTCGAAAGTGGTCATGAGCTTTGCTACGGTTTCTGGTTTCTATGAGTGAAGTGAACACCGTACTGTAATCAGTGGGAGGGGCACGGTTAAATGGAAGAAAAAGGATTTTTGAATGTAAAAACTAAAACTAGTTTGTTGCTGTCTACATAATTCCTTTCCACCTTAGCATCAACTGTCCGTTAAGAGACTTTCGATACAACTATATTAGGTCAGGAGCTAAGGTCAAAATATTACTATCAATTTCATATATTTTTGAAAATTCTCAACCATGATTGTTGCCAATTTACACTCTTTAATGTATAATTCACTGCTGAAAGTTAAATTTTAAGCAGAAACATAGTTTTGTATACGTGGGATGTTATTGTCTCGCATTACTGTTTTCGAGGACGTCACGCATATAATGCATCTCATCTCATGAAATGTGTTATCACCATCTGGCGTGTTAATTGTCATAGACAAATTGGATAAAACCTCTTTTTTCTATTGATTGGTAAGATCGTCTAAGTTTCAAACTGCACAGCTGCTGAATAGGATAATGAGAATCTCAGCGCAGCGCATCAGAGTATGAGAAAACGACATACACCCCTTCTTCAATGTTTCAAAGAGACTACGTTTATTTTTAAGAACAACAGTCTCAAAAAATAGTTGTACTGACTTAGGGATGACAAAATTAACATTGTTGAAAAAATCATCCAAAAAGGAATACTGACTGGTGTCATACAATTGTGTGCGGATATCACGATGATTTTCAATGCTGCTTTCATAACTTTCAACCGCTTTTGTTGCGCATCGCCTTTTTGTTTTTTGTGTTTCTAAAGCAGATAAGTGTCCCTTCGTTAAAGTCTATTTCCACTATGACTATGTCATTGCCAAAACATTTTCGGAAGTGAGATTTTGCTGTTCTGACAACAGGGATACAATCACCCTTAGTTTGCTGCAGAAGATATGATACAGTTTTCTAATAGATAATCGTACACACATTCCATCGCTTCTTTAATATTACTAGCTAGACGTTACTCTCTCTTATTCCCAGTAGCATGTGGTAATCTTGTAGCACAATTGTGGTACGTTGTGACGGTATTTTTTTTATTTTGCCGTTTCTTGCAAATTAAGCCTCGGATTATTCATGAAATATAATGGTTTTTGTCATTGGTGTAATTTTGAGAGAGAAACATCGTCTACACGAATTCTTAATTTTTTTATATTTTTTATTTTTTAATAATTGGTGTTTGTCTACGTACACTTTGGGGCTCATTGAGGTAATTGAATTGTTTCTACTAATTAATTAACTACAATGTTGTTATTTATTACTAGGTGCCTACCTAAGGATATGCAACAGTTTTAGATGACTCGTTAAATTCCTATGCTTGATTATGGTGTTCATTTTGACTTTTATTTCAAATCCCGCATGTGACAATATCGCCATCTTGTCATCCTAAAATTTTTACCTGAAGGAAATTTCACCTTTAATATCTAATTAATAATTCTTGTTATCAATGGACAACTTGTTCGCAGGGTGCAATAATTCATGAAATACTGAGTGATGTACGTCTGATACCCTGTAGAAAATGTCATCAACATTCTTCCATTGATTGCACTGTCTGAAATTTCATTATAGAAGGAAGAAACAATTTTGTGTCAGATATACAAGACGTAGCCATGGACAGATTAAATAAGAAGTTATGACATTTTCTTAGAACATTAGGGAAGGAAATCAGAGGAAAGTTGTTGACTTTGTTAATTTGTACATAAGTATAAACTTACGAATGCGTAATTTTTTTTTTAACTAAAAGATTTAAAACAGTTATGACAAAGTATTACGTAACAGCAAATGTTGGCAAAATTATTCCGCCCTTTCGTGATGTTCTCCTCGTTAAAACTTATATAATCACGGAGATAAGAGATTTAATAATTTCAATAATAAATCAATTTTAATTTTTATAAACCCATAACCATAGATATTGATTTTGTAGATACTTGTAACAAAGTCTCGATTAAAATTTAAAAGCTTTCATCAACTTTCACACCAATATAATAAAGTGTGTATTAACACTAGTAAAAAATATATATAGCAGCACATTCCTATTGAAAACAGAATCATATATTTCACTTTCGCAATAATCTCGTTTAAAAGTATTTTAATACAAGAAATATATTTTATGGCATACGAAAAACAAAACCTATATCATTCACTTGCAAACCATGAATCAAAGCCTTCGACGTCAGAGCACGCCGCTGTCTCAACCACACACCCCTATATCTTCTACTACCCCCTCACGTTTGATTTGATGTTATTAAAGGGCGTAGTGCTGTTTATAGCTCTATCGCCATATTAAAAGTTTTACTAATGTAGATTTATATCTTAGATAATATTCTTAGTACTGAAGTGGAAACCGTAATCATAATTTATTTCGCAAAGGATTTATAACAATAGGTATTTCGTTTATCAATAAAATATGTTTTGTAACTTTTCCGATCTTTTACCGTAATTTATTGAAATTTACAAACTCAACTTTTATACAACTTTCAACATTAACTCAATTGCAACCTTTTTTTTTCAAACGAACCATTTGAATGTATTATGAACCTTTTCATATGGAAATCAAAATCAATTACGCCCCTTACAACAAGACATTTAAGAGTAATGCTTTAAATCCTCAACAAAGGAGCTTATATTACTGTTAATTTAATTGTTTCATATTCATTAATATGTATTTATCGTGCACTTTAAATTCTACTAAAGAAAATAATACAAGCGTTTCGCGCAGAACTCCACATAATGCTGTAGCAACATTTTACAAAATCTTGATAGTAAAAATGTGTATAATAAAATTACAAGCAACTTTAATTAAAAGTGTAAAATGAATATTTTTTGTAAAAATCCCAAGGAAAATCTGTGCAGTTTAACGGCGATTTTAACTCAACAAATTTTAATAATATTTACGTCATTATAAGAAACACTTATATGACAAATTTCATTAAAATCGGACTAGTAGTTTTCAAGATATCGTGTTTACATACCGACCGACGGCCGACCGATCTCCTACTTTTTTTGCTTTATTTTATCGTAGTAAGAAGATGTTGCGACATCTAGTGCCGTTCGTGATAACGAAGCATGTCCAAAATGTTATCTGTAATAAAGCAACTTTGTCGACAGATAAGATTACTTTTCGGACGTACTACGTTAGCATGAGCGGTTCTAGTTCTCGCAACTTCTTGTTATTTGCATACGATGTGCCTACTTATAATAAGTATGCCCTAATAAGCAAATGAATTTGAGCCAATAACTTTCTCTGTTCCTCATCCAGTTCTTAATTTCTTTATCCAGTATGTACGCATGTTCATATTAGGTATATACATTACTATATACACGTGCATTCCTTTGTGGTTGAAGAAGCTACTAAATGCAAGAGCAGCGGGCTCATCGAGGAGAGGAAAAGTAAGCATGTTTGCTTTTGTACAATAGTAAACTTAAATTCAAGTTCTCTCACCCCTGAAGAGTCCCAAAGAAACGTAGCGACTATCGAGTAATTTTCGGTGTTTGTTTACTATTGTACAATCTCTTCCGCAATTACAGCAGGCGATTCAAAATTCTTTTCATGCCAATGCTTAGTTGGCGATAAATAATTAAAGAATCAACTATGTATATATCTGTCAACAAAGTTGCTTTAGTATAAATAACGTACTTTAATTTTCGAGAAAAAGAAAAAAAAATCAGTTTGGAAACCGCCGCATAAGTCCCCATGTTATACCTACAAAATATGAACTTATAATGTTTCTTCATATTATCAGGCAGGAGGAAAGGTAAGAGATAGAAAAACAACAAGCAGTTTAGAAAATAAGAAAAAATAGGAACTTAGAGATTGAACGGATAGATCTGGAGAAAGAACAGCTAGACAATGGCAACCTGCAACAAAAGATCAGAACTAAAGTGGAAAAATCATTTATATTGGCCAATCCGGAATGGAGAAGTAGGGCGGAGGTAATATTTACATTGACAGTATCCCACAATGAAGAAAAGAAAAATTAAGAAAACGATGCAGAAACAAAGAATAGAAGGGAGAAAACTACCGCAAAAGCATAAAATACTAATGGTAGCGTGAAGTAAAAGGAAACTTGATTAGAACTCTAATAAAAAATAATTCCATAAACTAGTTATAGATGAAAACAAAAATCACTATGAGAAAGAGATTACGGAAAAATTGAAAAATAGATGTAATCAAACAAGTTTAATAAAAATGAAATGGAACTGGCAGTAGGAATAGAAATATATTGTTCTAAATGAATATAATGTATGAGATGGAAAAAGAAATGACACAAGATAGGAATTCATGGTTCTACAAGAAATAAGGTGGAAAAAAGAAGGCAAGATAGACAAAAACAATTACTAGTTGATAGTATGTGCAGGAGAGAAAAAGTCATATGTGCAGGAGAGAAAAAGTCATACAGAAACAGAACGTGTTTATAGTAGATGAAAAGATAAGAGACGGTTTATAGATACGCATCTACAGAAATGACAAATGAAGAAGAAAGGATTGTTTTACAAAAAAAGTTTTGTGAAAGTTGCCACATTCTGAATTCCAGTACAAACCAAATACTTTCTTCAAAGAAATTTCTTCTCTACATACGTTGTTGATATATAGGATCAGTCGAAATTGGACAAATTTATATAAAGTTTTACTTGACCACACTAAATCAATGGTATTATTTCGTTTTGAATTCTACCAAAAAAGAATACATTTAGAGTAGATTTTATTGATTTAAGGAATAAGGCTCTACCTGAAGAAAAAGTCTAAAGTATTGTGGCCGAGACGTTGTATTCTTCAGCTGATTCGCTTCTTTTCATATATGTAGTCTGATATTGTCAGTTTTTCTGTTAGTGATAAATGATATTAGTTAAAAAGGAATAAGAACAGCTAGATGATATCAAACGTAATCATGAAAGAAAAATCATTGGAAAATTTTGTCTTCCTTTTGGTAACTGAATCAAAAGTAGATGATGATTTAGTCGACATATTACAAATAAGATGGGGAGTTAAAGTGTGTGTACGTTAAGAATATGATGACGTCAAACAGTAATTTATTACAGTCAGTATAAGTGATACCATAACAAAAGTTAAAATTTCTTTACTTATTTTAAGTAGACAAAACTTCATGATGTTGCAAAATACTTTCTTGACCTTGAACCAGTTATTATGCAAACATGACAACCTTGTAATAAACTGTCGTAAAATCACTATAATTACCCATTTTTTCACTTTTCCAGCAAATTAGAATTAGTACGTCACAACGAAGCAAGCATTTACTGTCTAGAGGCCGGCTAGGTGGCAGTCCGTCCGTATGTAAACACGATATCAAGAATACCACAAGTTTGATTTTTATGAATTTTGGCATATGGGCATTAAGGTAATATCGCAGATCTAATTAGATTTTGGATATAATCCCTCGAGCCTAAATTACCGATTTTCCGCAGGTATTCTTTAACGGCCATATGTGGCGTTAGGAGCACTTTGTAGTCTTCAGCTGTTCCCTACTTAGTGTTAGTAGTTTAGCCGCTTGGTTCACGTAAGATTCTAGTCACATACTCTTATTATGTATCACTCCTGGCTTTGATGCCCATGACTTTCTTGCAAGCCCATTTCCTGACTGTTAAACGAGTCGAATTTTTTGTAATATCTAAGACTATTTTTGGCTTAACATAGGGTGTTGAGGCTCTTTGTCTTGCTAACTTGTCAGATTTTATATTTCACATCATAACCGAATGACCAGGCGTCAGGCACAAGGGTGATCTTGTTGTGAACTGACAGGGTATTAAGTGCATTCAAGCATTTAGAACCATCTTTGTACCAGATTATACCGTCCTTCAGATTTTTTTAACTTTATCGAGCGATTCCGATCTGCAATGATCACCTTAAACAATGATTTATAAATGAACTTGGTCATCAAGTAATCAGACCCCATTTGACCCAGGGATGTTCCAATGTCTACCAATTATACATGGTGTTTTTGAAAGGTGTGTATATGGCTTTACCAGAGATTCTCTGGCTTAAAATAGACCGTTTGACACCAATTTACCTATAACCAAAAGTGCACCACAAGGGCGCCAGAGGGTGTTAAAATTTCTAAAAAAATATTGTATATTGGGAATAACTCGAGAACGGTTCGACGGATTTTGTTCCGTTTTCGTATGCTGGTTGTCTGCTTCTGAAGACGTTTTTCTGAGTAATGTGGACAAATTTCTGATGCCAGAAAAAGCCGCTTTTATACCGGCACTATCAAATAAATAATAATATTTTATCAACCGTCAACGATACGAAATCACAATAATTCTGACAAATGAAACGAACAATTTAAAAACTTTTTTTTCTCTTGTTAAATTGCGCTAATGTTATTAGTTCGATCAGAAAAAAATTAAAATCATATTCCTGCAAGGCGCATCCATGCGCTTAGAAATTCAAGTAGACTGCTAGTAGGCTATGCGATCATATCAATCAAATCTATCATTTGTGACATTCATTTTTCGGATCTTTCCAAAAACCAAATCTAAGATTACTCACTTGAAAATGGGCTACACATTTGCCGAACAGACTGACATGCTGTTAGTGTTGAGCTTTTTCAGTGGCAATTGTAGGGAGAACGCAGAAAGGTTTCCAAATCAGATTGACATGATCACATAGCCTACTAGCAATCTACTTAAATTTCTAAGCGTATGGATGCGCCTTGCAGGGATATGATTTTAATCTTTTTCTGATCAAATTAATCACATTAGCGCAATTTAACAAGAGAGAAAAAAGTTATCAAATTGCTCGTTTTATTTGTCAGAGTTTTTTTGGTTTTGTATCGTTGACAGTTGTTAAAATATTACCATTTAATTGACAGTGCCGGTGTAAAAGCGACTTTTCCTAGCATTAGAAATTTGTCCACATTACACAGAAAAACGTCTTTGGAAGCAGACAAGCACTTTTGGTTATAGGTAAATTAGTGTCAAACGGTCTATTTTGAGCCAGAGAACCTCTGGTAAAACCATGTACACACCTTTTAGAAACACCCTGTATATCAGCTTTGATAATAAATAGAAATATCTGCAGCCAAAAAAACCGTTAACCTAGTTTTACTTCAAACGTAGATGTGTGGAGAATAAACCTTAGCATTGCTTCTAATACTACAGTAGGCGTGGTCTTAAGCGCCTCTGCTACAATCTTTGAACCTTGCCTAGTATGATTGTGGTTTCCTGCATGACCTTTAACTACCATATACGAGCAGCGTGGATGAGAGCGGGTCTGGCAATCTTTATGCACAGCCAGTGTACCATTAACGGTCTCGACCCTCATTGTTTGTTACACATTCATCTGATTACTGATCTCCAATTTGTCATATGCTGAATCCAGGTGAACTTGAAATGAAGAATTACTTCTTGGTATTTCACCTCTACTGACATAGCTAGTATACACCTGTTTAGGAGGAGAGGTCTTATGCGATCTAGTTTTCTTTTACGTATAAATGGTACTGCGGTCTTTTGGGATCAGATTTTTAGTTCTTCCAAGTTCAATGCATACTACATTCGTTTTCTGATAGTGATTATAACCTTTCCTTTACTAAGATAATAAGATCATCTCCGTATCCTAATTGAATGACATCTTTTCTTCTCAGTTTGGCTAGCAGTCTAACCATGACTAGGTTCTAGAGCATAGGGGAGAAAACTTCAGGATGCTCTCATCCTCCAGATACCTTGTTGTTGTTGTTGTTAGTGTATACTCAGAAAATATTGTAAATACACACTTTCTGTAGGCTTATTTAATTTTTTGAGGAAAATATTTTTGCCGCTCACTTTGAATACTTTTTTTACACGTTTATTAATATAGTAACGATGTAGAGTGTTGCGCCGAACGCTTGTTTTTTATCCCTTTTGCATCTTTTACTCTCTTTATAAGTGAAGTGGTGATAATTTATAGTTCAAACAAAGCTCTTCGTTAACACATTCAATAACTATTAATGCTTCTCGAAAAGATGTAGTTTTTTGCCTTTGAGATTACGTTTTATTTTGCCCATCAACTGTACCACTTGTTCATAACTTCAACGTTTTTACTTTGAACCTCAACGGTAATTTCAGAAGAACATAATGTGTGTTCATTTACTTACTCGTGTGCGATGGAGTAGTGTTGATGAGTTCTTCTGTTCCCTGCCAGTTATCAACTTAAACCAAAGAGCTTTAATTCTGATCTTCTTCCGTTTGTTAAAAATCAGAAACTCATAAATTATAATTTAATTTTAAACAATCGTTTTGCGCAGAACTCTTCATCCTACGGATACTAACAAACATGTAAAAGCGTATCAAAAATTGTCAATGCCGTAAAGCGTTTTGCTAGAAAAATAGAATAAACGTTTAGGAGTGTATAGAATGAGCCTTACAAATTGTGATACAAAAATTAAAGAAACATTATTTTAGACGAGTCCATGTATAGACTTGCTTAAGACGATATTTTTTTAGTATCCATAAATATTACAACAACACCTTCCAAATTGCAATCAATGTAACATTAATTTGATCTTGATTATAAACCAAAATGGGTAATTAATTAAATTAGAATTGATTTTGTAGATTATTTATTAATCTATTATCAGCTGGCATTACAATGAGCCATTAGCGAAATTTGTCACACGATAAAGAGATTTATGTAAAAATCAAATGAGGACGTAATAACAATTTTTGGCCGTTTTGCACACAAACCTTTATTATTAATAAGGATCAGTAAATAATTATTATAAATTATTTATGTTCAATAAAAGTAACTATGGTAACTATGTGACTTTAGCGGCAAATCCGATATCGTTATGTAAGTTAAGAGTGTATCGCTAGATGACACCGCTCTAAGGCGGTAAATAGGTAAGGCGGCCAAAAATCACATATTTTTTGGCCGCTTTTAAGTACTAATATAATATTTTATGTTATAAGGACAAAAAATAAACTATTTTGGACAATTTGCAAAGAGCCCGAAATATTTTTTTGTCCGTGCATTGTACATTATTTTTTATTCGATTGTATGAAATTAAAAAAAAATTAAGAATATTATTAAATGAGCTCCAAATTAATCAAGTTGTCATGAAAATTTTATTGTAATTGTGACGCCATGAAATTTATTTTTATATAGTTTCTAATTCACATAATTAATAATTATTATTTTTAAGCTTGAATGGTTGATTAATTTTTATCACCGTATTTGTTAAAATTGGTGTTGTTGAATCCTTGGCTCTTCTTGTTAATTTGGTTAATTTAATAATTTTTTGTCTACCAAACAATATTTGTACCACAATGTTGAAGTTTTGGTACACAGATTCAAACTTAAAGAAAGAGTTGTTAATGACACAATCGAATAAATTAAATTCCATTTTTTATTAGGGATTAATTATGTTTATTGATATATTTCTATATCGACCATTTTGCCGTTTAACATAAATGTATTGTGATGATTTTTGTAAATAGTGTTGGACAAATTCCCACATTTGCAGTGCCAAAAATATATGCAATAAACAACATTTTGTTCTATGAAAATTTTTGAATTTAATTTTGTAAAATAAAATTTTATCTCAGGGTCGACAAATAATTTTTTCCGAAATTGTCACCAAAGTACACAAAAATCGGCAGTAAAGTAAATAAAATCAGCTCTAAAGTAATTAATTATACGACGATTTTTAAGTTCACATTTTTGCCGATAGAGATGTGTAAAATGTATGTAATTTTTTATAATCGCGCATGCGCGGTGGAAATATTTGACGTAAAAAAGAAAACAGCTGATTACATTTGCTAATTAAAGACCGTTATAAAATTGTTAGATTTTGTTCAAATTTTGGGATTTTAGAAAAAATATAATATATACCTCGGCACTAAAGTTCTTTTCCATGACTCACGTGTTTTATTTACCTCGGCTATCGCCTCTTCACCTAAAACACATTCCTCATGAAAAATTCAACTTTAGTGCCTTGATACATAAATAACTATTATTTTACTTATACATATACGAATTTAGTGTGACTCGAATTTTAAATGTGTGCATGGGATACAATTAATTTAAGAAACTTATTAAAATCTCTACAGAAAGAAAAATTGTAATGAATGGCTAGCATCTACAGTCCATTTTTTTTAAATTCACAAAATGATAATATTAATTCACTACTCCTTTTAATTGTTTTAGTACTTTGTCTTTCACATACGAAACAAAAAGAATGATACAAAAATAAATGAGAAAAATTAACATTTAATTTATAAAGACTTAAATAATTAATATATTATTAATAATTATTTGAAAAATTGGTACTAACTAAATTTACTGGCGTCAACAATTTTTAACTTAAATTGTTTCATACGCGTCAAACAAAGTTGTGGTTATAATTTTTTTAACCGACAACAAATATAATTTACTTAAAACTGATGCAAGTTTGTCACTGATCTTTTTGTTGTATCTTGAGTTCCGCGTTTGATTGCTGGGTAAGTATTACACTATGTTTCGATTATTTTCACTTAAGAAACAAAGTCTTACTTTCATCATTAATTGTTTTTTTTTTTTAAGTAGAATTTCTCTTTTCTAATTATAACCATAACGATATGTTAAACACACTTAGTAAAAACGGGATTCTTTTGTGCATGTAATTATATTTTTTGTGGTACTTTAAATTGTGGCGTTGAACCAGGGAAAGGATTCACATTTGAGTCAGTTTTAGTAGCGTTTATTATTAGACATAGTGTGATCGAGCTATACTAATCATAATTATAAATGGAAACGTTGTAGGTCAGCACATAGTAATTGGCGTACTATGTGCGGTGCGATGTCACTTGATATCGTGGTATTATGTGTCGTACTGAAAACGACGGCCCGGAATAAATTGGACCATTTGATTCGAACAGCGGCCGGTTTTTACCTGGTGCTGGTGCGACGACTACTTGGCTGGTTCTTAACTTGCTGGCCTCTCGACTGCCCTCATTATTAGGTTGTAACTGCACTGGTATGAACTGAGCTCGTACTTTGAACGTAGGTTCGAACTGTACTGAACTGTTGGCAAACTGTGTGGCAAACTGAACTATACTATACCTACTTCGTTTTATACATGCGAAGTAGGTTAGTGTGCTTAGTAAGCAAGGCTGTTAAGAAATGCTGAGTGTACTTGCTTACTTGCAATAGTATGTTTCGATTTCCGCGTTTACTACATACGCAATACGTAGTGTTGATTAGAATGGGGTTGCAATGTCAACCCCACAAAATTATTTATGGTTACATTTTTTAATTTTCAATGTGAGCTCCGACATGCTTTTCACGCTGGTTAATTTTAAATTTTCCTAAAAATTCTCCTTGTCCATTTTAATAAGGTAGTCAAGGGTTTCTTTGACATTTATGCCTTTTGACGCCGATTTTCTCAGAAATTTCATAACAAAACATACCTGAAGTGAATTACGAATTACTATGTAGTTCTTGCGTATACTTTACTCTTTATGTTACTGTCCATACTACTGACTATTTAACAATATTTTACTAGGCTATTTAAACGTTTTGATATCTGATACCTTGGCAAAAATGCGTATTCATGAACAGTTTGCCTCTGCAAATTTTACAAAGTCGTTTCGCGTAACTCCTAGATAAACATAAAAAGCTATTAAAGATTATATTATCTCTAATGTAGGTATATATTGTGAAACTTAAGAATTTAATCGTTGGCGCAATTAAAATGTTGGTGGCGAATTATATGACGTCACAGTTTATTCCTGGCCAATAATGAAAAATTCACTAGATGCAGGCTCTTGCCGGGTTGTATTGGCGTTGCTTCGATGTTTTTGATGGTGTAGGGCAGCCATGTCAAACATGCGGCCCGCGGGCCGCATGCGGCCCACTGAGCATTTTCCTGCGGCCCCGAATCAATTTTGAAAACAGCCATGTAATGCGGCTCGCGAGCCTGTTAAAACCGAAAATAAAGTACTGGGATGATGAACTAAGATGCGCGCTCAACCTAAAAGCCTGGCTTGTTCCGGAAAGTTCTATCGCGCGAGAACACAGATGACGCTACCTGAACATTCTGGAAAGAACTGTCGAGAAATCACAATCCGTATATAAGCCAATACCGCTCGATTCAGTTCAGTTGTTCAGTCAGTTATGAGTCAGTTGCGATAGAATTGCGAGTTTAGTTGCGTACTTATTGTTACAACACGTAACAGTACTTATTGTTATTTATTTCGGGTAAAGTTTTTAACATGTCTGTTTCAAAACCAAGTGGAAGATGAGCATCGTATCTTTCAAGAAAAGTGGGAATTAGAGTTTTTTTGCTGTGAAGTGAAAGACAAAATTATTTGCTTGATTTGTAACAGTACAGTCGGTGTCCCAAAATTATATAATATAAAACGTCACTATGATAGTCATAAAACTAAGTTTGACAAGTATACAGGCATGATTAGAAACGAAAAGTTAAAAGAGTTAAAATCACGGTTAAAAGATCAACAGCTTATGTTTACACGTCCAAAGCAAGAAAATGAATCTGCCGTTCAAGCGAGCTACGTACTGTCGGAGTTGATCGCAAAACACTCAAAACCATTTGTTGAAGGTGAATATATAAAAGAGTGCCTTGTAAAGGCCGCGGAAATGTAAGTCCCGGGAGCGTGAAGGCTTTTCAAAATATATCCTTGTCCCGGAATACTGTCGCTGAAAGAGTTACCGAGTTAGCTGCCAATATAAGCGAACAGATAAAAACAAAATCAGACTCTTTCATTGCATTTTCTATTGCCTGTGACGAAAGTACAGATGTGTGTGGTGTGGCGCAACTCGCTGTTTTTCTTCGTGCTGTTGATAGAGATATCAACTTTTATGAAGAATTGATGGAATTAGTACCATTGCATGATACAACAACTGGGGAGGATATTTTCAATGCTGTTTATGGACTTCTGCAAAAGTACAATTTAGATTTGTCAAAACTGTATTCCGTTGCAACAGATGGAGCTCCTTCAATGACTGGAGTAAATAATGGCTTCATTAAAATATTACAAACAAATATCAGAGAAACGGGCAGTGACAAACCAGATTTTCATCATGTTCATTGCATAATCCACCAAGAAGTTTTATGCTCAAAAGTGATCAAGTTGGAAAGCGTTTTAAAGTCAGTGAAAAAATGATAAACTTCATAAGGTCACGTGGCTTGAATCAGCGACAGTTTTGTGCGTTTTTACGTGATTTAGAAAGTGAGTACACTGGTTTACCTTATTATGCAGAAGTGCGATGGCTTTCGTGTTCTATGGTTCTCGATCGGTTTTGGAAACTCAAAGAAGAAATACGCCTTTTCATGGAAGTGAAAGAACAAGATGTCAGCTTATTATCCGACGTACCTTTTTTACAAGATCTTTCATTTATGGTAGACATCACAAAACACTTGTCGGACTTAAATACGAAATTGCAAGGACCACGTCAAGTTATAACAGATATGCATGATCATGTTAAAGCTTTCAAGTGTAAGATGATGCTGTGGAAAACCAGTTAGCGGTGGATAATCTGTCACATTTTCCGACTTGCAAGGCGTATCAGGAAAGTACAAGTGGCTCAATATCATACAAAATGTATACAGAGAAAATGGGAAGCCTTCTGTCAGAATTTGAAAAGCGTTTTCAGGATTTTAAGTCCCAAGAAAACAATTTTTCTTTATTTACTGGTCTTTTCACTATCGATATTGATAAAGTTCCCCCTCACTTGCAGATGGAAGTGATTGAGATTCAGTGTCAAACCCATTTAAAAGAAAAATTTGATAGTGTTGGTACATTCGAATTTTATAAGTACTTGCCTTTTCAATACCAAGAAATGAGAAAACTTGCCTGTAAAATCCTGTCAATGTTTGGAAGTACCTATAAGTGTGAACAATTATTTTCTTTGATGAAAGGAAACAAGTCTCCCGCAAGATCGCGATTGACGGACGCACACTTGGACGCAGTTTTAAAAGTTATTTCCGCCGATAAATTCACGCCACAAATAGACAACTTAATTAAAGACAAAAGATGTCAAATATCTGGCAAAAGAAGTTAATGTTTGTAAGTTTTGTAATGTCCTTTTTATTGGAAATTTAATAAATATACTTCTAACATAATAGTACTTTTTTCGTTAAGATTTTCAGTAGTTTGTCTTCTTTAAGATTAGGTTTTGCGGCCCACCTAGTCTATGGTCTTCATGCTTTTGGCCCACCAGTGACTTTGAGTTTGACATAGCTGGTGTACGGGCATCCGGAAAACTAATCAAGGATGGTGGCGTTGCTGTGGTGCTAGTCAGTTGGTTGTTCTTGCGTTCTTGTATGTGGCTGCTGCCGATAGTTTCCTGTTGAGTTCCATTTGTGTGTGGCTGTTGCTGCGTTCTTGTACGTGCTGCTGCCGATGGTTTCGTGATGAGTTGGTGGTGTTACTATGCGGTTGGGGGGTGTGGTTGTTGCTTCTGTTGAGTTGCTGGCGTTTCTTCATGGGAGAATTGTCCTGCTTTCAAGTGATGGACGTCGAAAGGCGTCGCATGCTTCGTGACGTGTGTACGTCGAAGACTTGGGCATCTGGGTTCCGTGAGTTGAATGCGGTGTTTTTTAACGGCTATGTCGTAAGGAGACAATGCACTTGTAAGCTACGGCGAGTTGAGTGTTGCCGTCTGAGAATGCAGCAGGATTGATTTGGTATGTGTTCCATCGTGGCGGGTTATTTGTTGCCGATTGTTTGGGCGATGAGTTCATGAAATGGCTTAGTTCCGCGTCCATTGCCCAAAGCGATGTGATGCGTTACATCGCGGCAAAGTAAGAGAGGAGTTGCGTGTTCCTTTGTGGGCAGTATTGGCGGTCTCAGCGATGGTAGACGTTGTGTTGTCGATGAAGTCCATGCCTGCGTGCAAATGGATGTGGAAGCGGTTGTAGAGTGTTTTCCCAAAAAATCAAGAAAAAGTTTGCATATATATTTGGTTGTTAGGGACTGTGCTACCCAAATGTGGTTTCCATGGCGTCGAATGGGTTTATCTTCCCATCATGTTGAAACGTCGGGAGGTCACCACTTTAAGACCCGACGTGATGGAATACTACGATACACTGAATTATGTACTATGCAGAAAATTGTGTGTACTGCTATTTACACCCGTAGTATAGGTACTGTCTCTTACTACTATCTCTATTACTGTCTAATTAACACTATTTTACTAGACTATTTATACTCTTTGATATCTAAAACCTTGGCTGAAAATGCTTTTCAGGATTATTATTTCAAATGTATATATTGTGAAACTTGGAAATTTAATAGTTAGCGTAATTAAAATTTTAATGGCGAAATATATATTGTAATGTAAAAATCACTCAACTTAAATAACTTTATTTTATTTAAAATCAGTGGCGGCTTGTCCATAGGGTCATTTGGTCAATGACCTCCCAAAAATTTTGACAATATAAAAAAATATTAATTTTTTATTAAAATAGGTAATTTACTCACAAAAATCGCAAGTATAATAATCGCAAGTATAATAACTTAAAATTTATCGGCCGTCGTTCGTAATTCATCCTCTTCAACCTTGGGCTGGCGGTGCGAATTGTCCTCATTGATTAGATCTACCCGGAAAAGTTCGAAAAACGTGCAGTGCCCGACGCAAACGTCCAAAGCAATAATCAACTTTGGGTCATAAGCCGGGTACCGCAGTTTACGTTGACTTCAAATAGGGTGTACACCTACTCTCGATTTTTGATTCGATTTTCGCATGTTTTAAATCAATTTATGAAATTAATTTGATATTTTTTACTGTTGTTGTGTTGTTTTGTAAAAATATTATTTTTGGTTCGCGTGTGCATGCGCTATTAGAGAAAATGTCGGTAGTGCAGAAAATTAAACAATTAAAAGGTGCTAACGAACTTAATTTTACAAAATTAGTTGAGTCCAAGGCAAATGGTCGTCCTTTGCCAGAACTAAGCTTACGACAAACTAGCAAAGACAAAAATAAAGATGTTCATCGAAACTTTCGCAAGGTAATGTACGATTTAGCTGACTGGATATGTGGTTGTGAAGTATCATACGTATTTTACTGTTTTGTTTGTTTATTATTTTCTAAAGACTCGTCAGACTCGCTATGGTGCAAATCCGGTGTAAGAGATTTAAAACATTTAAAAGAGAAAATAAAAACATGCTTCGTCTGCAGAACACATGAAATGCTTGGTAAATTTTGCAACCGTAGGAAATGTTGATATTCGTACACAGCTAGACAATGCTTATAGAAAATCCCTTAGAGATTTTAATGAAAATGTTTCGAAAAATCGCTATATTTTGAACAGAATTGTAGATTGTATAAAATTTTGCGGTGCATTTGAGTCATTTATATTTTTTTAAGTATGCCTAATTTTTAAATTAATTTTTGACCTCCCAGTGTGATTGACCACGAGCCGCCACTGCTTAGGATCCATTTGTGTATTGGTTATTTTAATATATAATATATAAAATAATCTTTGTAATTACCAATACTTTAATTAATATAATAATATGACTATAGTTTTGACTTTATAAACATTTTTTAAATAGTTTCATCTGACGATGACTTTAATGTTTATAAAGTCGGAAACTATAGTCATATTATTATATTAATTAAAGTATTGGTAATTGCAAAAGTTATTATTTTATCTATTATAAACTTTATTTTATTTTCAATACACTTTATTTTTTTTTATTAAAAATGCACATTACATTCTGACATTTATTTTTTATTATCTGACAATCTAACGTTTACATATTTTATATCATTACATACTCCCTTCAAATTACGTAAAAATCAATTAATTTTTTTTACATTTTTAAGTAATTTCACAATTAACTTTTCAATTTTATCTAAACCTTATCCCATCCCCATTATTAATTATAATCATTCACACTCATTCAATCAATGATCCTCCGTCACCATCCTAATCTTATTTACTTTCTAAGGGTTCATCATTGATACTTCATATTTCTTCTTAATTCTTTTCCATTTTTATTTTACTTCTTTTCTTATTTCTTATCACATCTTTTTCTTTAGATATCATTTCGTAAACTTCAATATAACTTCAATTCCATTGCATTAATCTTAATCTTTCCTTTCATTTAACGTATCTTCGCCATTTCATTTTCTTATTATTTAATTTTCCATTGATCTATGATTTCTGCTTCTGCTGTACATAAAATGCTTATCTTTACCTTTTTCCATTTGTCTTTTTATTTTTAATTTTTAACTCTTTCATCCCTTCCTCCCTTCCTATTCTTCACATTAACTTGTTTCATTCATACTTTGTAATACCGTTTTCTTAAACTTTACCATAATTGTTGTAATTCATTCGTTGTCATTTTACACTGCCTTTTCCAACTCTTTTTTCTCCATTCCTTTATATTTTGACAAGAGGGGGGATGAAGCTTTTATATCTTTACATTTTTTCTCTAGGGCTGCTTGGTTTACTTACATTTTTTGAATTTTCCTTCATTTCTTATTTGTTTATTTAATTCTTGTTTGTCTAATTCTTCCCAAATTTCTTCTATTATCAGCTATTTACTTTCATTGTTTTTCTGATTTTTAATTATTGCTTCATCTGCTTCTTCTTTCAATGCTGGCTTTAATTCTGTCTTGCATATTACGATTTTTACCTCAAATATCTGCATGTTATCTTTATACAGTTCCTTGTTTTCTTTCAGTGGGTAATCAAAGATAATTGTGATGTGGAAGTTTTCACTTGTTTTTTCAATTTTTTCAACTTCTCTTAATGTTCTTGGAGCAAACGCTACTAGTATCCTCCCTTCATTGTCTTCATCTTCTTTTTTCTTTCTTTTCCTTTAGCATTTTTGTAAATAATATGTTCCTTAGTTTCCAGTGTATCTCCTATTTAACTTTGAACGTAACTCCTCTTTCTTTGCTTGTCTCATACGTCATTTGCTTCATCAGAAGTTTTTCTATTTCTGAGTGTTTTTTAAACCTGTTCTCTAATCGAAATTTTCTTCTAATTATTTTTCATACTCCTGATTATCATACGTCTCCCTTCTTACTGGCATCATTTCTATATTTCTAACTTCCTTTTTTTTCTAATATTCTACTCCTTTTCTAGTTTCTTATCGTTATTTTTCAAATTAAACAAGATATTTTGTATCTCTTTGTTATTCAACGCACTCTCTTCTGCAATTTTTATTATAATTTCATCTTTCATTTTTCGGTTAGTTTCTTCGTATGTTTTACCCATTCTCTCTTCTAAAACAACTACTTTCTCTGCCAAATTTCTTGCCTTACTGTCTGTGTTCTCAAATCTTTTCTTAAAAATTTCAATAATGTTATTCTTCTGATCCTCCAGTTTCTTATCCATATTACTGTTAATTTCTTTTATACTTATTTGTATGTATTTCTCCATATTTTCCATATCCTTTTTTAAATCTTCCTTCATATTTGTTTGTACGTTTCTTAAATCTTCCTTCGTTGTTATTTTATTCTCTATATTATGCAATTGTTCTTGTGAACTTGGTACACCTATGGCCTGATCTTGTCTTCCTGCCTCCTGCTCTTCAGCTTCTGATAAACCTGTGAACATCTTATCCTCTTCTCCTAACTCTGGTTCTACATTCATTTCTTCATTTTTTCTAGCCATTCCTCTTGTAAACATTTAGGGTCGCTAATTTCACAGTATAATTTAGGAGTTATTCTTAATTAAAAGGTCGTGTGACCTGTTCTGACCTTATACAACATTGTATTTTATGTTTTTCGTCTATTACTCAAGTTTTTCTGGGTTTCTTGGCACAACCCTTTAAAATGTCAATAAATTGTAATCTAATAAATTCTCACATTAATTAAATTGTGTGTATAGGCAAACATTTTCCACAATTTTCCTTGGAAGTAAATAAATGTTTAGGACACAGAAACACCGAGTTCCATTTAGGCATTTTCTTTCATCTGCAACTATTTATTTCAACGCAAACACTAAAGATCTTCCCACCGCAACGGAACCTTCACGATGTATGTCGTACAAACAAGATTCTTAATAAAAAAACTTAAAACTACATAAAAATGAACGATATTCATTTCAGAAATGCAAAATCTATTAAAACAATTATGACAAAATGCGAAACGTTATGAATCGGAATGTGGGTATCCAACTCAATATTTATTCAACGCAGTAACAATGAACAAATAAATTGTTAACAATCTAATAATGAAAAAAGGCAGTAAGAAATTTTCAACTTAGAATATTTAATATACTTGTAAACAGAAGCCATAACAAAGTATTTTTTTCACTAGTGCAAAAAGGTGAAACTTTTGACATAGTAATTTGGATAAAAAGTAGCAAGTTTTTTCAAGATCGCAGAAACAATTTAATTTTCTTGTGTTTTGGCATGAAAAAATATTTTTTGTTTATAACTAGATTGTTTATGTATCCATTTGTTTCACATCAATATTATGCCACTTGTACGTATACGTTTAGACGCAAATATTTACACATCACTTCTAAAAAATTCTTTACAGAAATATTTTGTAATTACCTAAATTGATTTTGAAAGAACTGAAGTGGCGTAATAAATGTAATCTAATAAGCTTTCAGAAGAATGAAAAGATTAGGTTTTAAATGAGGAAGCAAAGCATAAGTTAATTGGGATTCGTAAATTAGTTGAGGTGGATGCAGCATAACGAAAAATGCACTAACGCTCCCATTGCAATTGCATTTTTTTGTTTGTTCCGGCAATGCATTTGGAATTAGCCTTAATAATTATAGACCGGAATCAAAGTGCATTTTTAACGTTGAAATCGGAAGCAGAGTCCAGACAAAAACGAAATCCTATAGTATCTCTGCAATTTACTTTACTGTATTAATTTATACATTTTTTTTAAACCACTGAGCGTACAAATAAATTTTTGCTTGTATGTTCTAATACTGACCTATGTAGACATATACGCATCTTGTTAAATTATTCCGTCGTATTGAGTTGTACTGCAGAATATTTTCGAACGAATTCTTTTCTACAAAGGATTCATTCTCGAGATTGATCTCTTTATGTAGAAACTATTTTTCGTATTTTCTTAGACCATTCGTTCGTGCACAAATAGATGTATTGCTTCAAGATACCGCTTTGATTAATTTACTACTATCTCTAATGCAGTGATTATTGTGCGCAGTATAAATGAGCTCTGGAATAAAAATTTCAAAGCTTAAAATTTATAACCGTAGCCTGACTAGATAAAGTTTATTAAGTTAACTGATATTCAAAATACAATTTTTGTATGTCCTTCTGGTTTGTATACTGATTTTCTATTTGTTGTATAAGTTTATTTATATTCATGGATTTTACTTACCTACTTTGTTATTTTCAAATGCTGGAAATTTGTATTTACAAGATTTTTTTTTGTATAAGTTTTGTAATATTAAATTAGTTGCTATAGATATAAAGCAGCTCTTGATAATGTCGGTAAAGGACTACTATGAAAGATTATGTGAAAGACAAGGATAAACAAAGACATTGTGGCATTAGCCAAGAACGAAGATGAAATGGAAAGAGTGATTAAGGTTCTAAAGAGATACTTAGACAAAAAACAACTGCATGCAAATGTGGAGAAAACAAAATTAATAGAATTTAAACGCGAGGCCATCTCGACGTTAGGCCATCTTGACGTGTTTAGAATCACTCGCTACGCTACGCTTCGCACTCGTTTAGCTATCACACTCGCACGATATTTGTTACTTTCGACTCTTGTTAGGAAAATAACTATAGTATGTCTTCATTTGAATATTCTTGGTGGATTTCCATATCGTGTATAATGTGTAACGTCGACGTTTACAAGTTTGATAAATAAGGCACATTGTTTTAATTTCCACAGGCCACTAGTCAGAAATTATTTAATAAAATAGAGAAATATTGTGTGTCGAATGTAAATACATTGATCGCAGGAAAATGGTAACATGAAGATTGAAAGACCACTTGATTCTCCATCACATAAAGCAACAAGATACAGGGTGTTCCATTTAAAAAAATTGACTTTTGGGCAGTTAAAGTTAGTCAGAAGCAGCCAAGCATTTTGAACACCCTGTAAATAATGAGATGTCAAATTACACATCATTTAAAAACTTAACAGTCCTCCTAAGTATAACCCAAATTTTGTTACTGTAACTTTCTTTTTCAATCATTGACAAGCGTTTGAAAACAATACTACAAAACCAATTTTTCTCAAAAAAATAAGAATATCTCAAAAACTATTGATTTTTCAAGTAGGTTGCGCTACATAAAAGTAACTCAGATTTTAGAGTAGAATCCAAATATACAAAAAAAAATATATTATTCTATTTAAAAGAAGAAAGTTGGTAGAAGAGCTGGAATATTTTAACTTTTCGAGCAATCCCCTATTCTAAATTTTTAAACAAATATTTCAACGGAAATCCATAAACTTCTAATGAACGGGTTAGCTGAATCACCCTGTATAATATACTATAGTGACGCAGGATTAAAATTGTAAAACATGATGGGTATCACGGATTTGCATGCTGCATGTTGTTACATAATTGCCAGTGTTGTTGAATTTATGAGAAGAATAAACTAAATCTTCCACATGTTGAGGCATCAGGCCGTCAAAACCATCAGCTGGTTCATTTGCAGAAGACATAATACCTCAAAGAATATTCTTGTCAGTGACATTGAGTGATAAGTCGGCTTCAGTTAATGGTAGAGAAAGAAATAAAATTTGAGAAAGAAGCGGATGTTTTTCTATTAATTGATCGAAAGTTTTGAAATGACTTTTCTCACATTGCTATCAGCAAGGATTTTAGACAGTTGCATATTTTTTTGCAAACCATAGGCTGACTGTGGTGGATCTTTTCAATTCCAAATTGTTGATATTTCTTTTATTTTAGATGTTAAAATATCTTGTTTATAATTTTTAAAGGAATATGAAGAATTCGATAAGAGAACAAGATGAGATCCTGCCAAACTTCTATAGTATTTTTAGAAACAGATAAGTTGATATGAGCTTAAAGTTTTTGGGCTATAACTGTTCTAGTTCCACGAGGAGTTTCTTTTAATATGCTGGAGTTAAAAAAAACTTTCCAATTCATGTTAGAATCTATGGATGTTTCATAAAATTTTATCTTTTGTTGGTAATTTGACTTGTGAATTTTCAGATCAGCTCCATTTTTACAACAAATACGGAATTACAATGGAATTTTCTATTTCTGACATGGAATTGGATTTAGATTTGGCGATATATCCTGGACGGACGTTATCTTCCCAAACTTGAACGTAACCCTCTGTCTCCTGAAGAAGTTGATTGCGATGATACTTGGAGATGACGATGAACTTTGCTATTATGTACGCTTAAACCTGTAAAATTTTTTAAACTTTTGTCACATAATATATAACCCTCAGGTAATTAGTAATGAATATAATTTTTTTTCATTTTTTATTTTAAAAATTTTAATTTTGGAAGTAAATAAAATGTATAAAATAAAAGAAGGAATAATACGATAATCAAAACTTTACCCAAGTTAATTTAAAATAAATTTGAATGAGTGGTCCGTGGAATGTAAATGTGGATATGGAGGGTTGTCGAAAAAATAATAATTAAATAAATATAAAAGTAACGCATAATTTTATTAAAACTGAATTTTTAAATAATGTTGTAACATAAAAACAAGACTTACTTTGAATACATTACAATGTATTACAATAATTAAAAAATGTTCTACATTATAAAATCATTTTATTTATTTATGCGACAGTTGCAAAGAAAATTGAAACAAGTACTGAAAATAAAACAATATTCAGGTAGTTTGGATGCTCTTTTGAATAGATGATGTATTGATTCCTTTCGTGTATCTTTCACTTTATCCAATTTGATGATGTGGGAACTTTGTGAAACAATTGGAGACTTCTTACCTATATGTTCATCTTGATTTTTTAAAATTTCAGTACTTGCGATTATAAGCAAAACCTGCGTTTAATTAAATTAACATTTCTCTAAGACACAAAACAAAAAAGTTTACCTGCACAAAAAAAATGCAACTCCACTTCATTTTTATTTAAAGTGATTCTCTGAATATTATTCCGATTATTTACTTTATATACTTTTTCAGAAGATTAAAGAATTAATTGTGCATGTAATGAGCTATTTTTGTTGTATAGCTAAAGTTTCTCTAGCAAGCATATCGAATTTTAACTTTTTATTTATCACGGAGTATATGTTACGTAAACATTATTACGTAAGAAACATATTAACACGTTAGTGTTCAGTTTCAATAATTATTATTTTTTATGAGTAATGAATTTTAATAAGTTTCACTAAATTATCTCTATACAATAGAAATATTTCCTTCTAAACTAAATTGATAATAAAAAGTGGATCTTAGTTGGCGCCATCTATCAATATTTTCTTAACTTACATGAAGATATTGACTTGATCTCTAATGTCAAATTTTGCTGACATAGTTACCTGCTTTAATCATAAATCTTTTTTTATTATTATTCATTATTTATTTACAATCTGCCAATTACATAGAGCATTTAGTAAATATTTTGAATACATGAAAATGACACACGAAAAATTACTCAATGGTAATTTTTCTTTTTCCTATTTATTAGTTATCTTATGATAGGCTTGTTATGATAAAATTGAATAGATCTTAACCTACAATCTTAACTATGCCTTAACAAGTTACCACATTAGAGAAGGGTATTAAGTGAATCTATTTTGTAGGTCGGAGGATTTAAAACCTCTTAAGTCTCCGAACTTCACTATTAAAATTAAATTGATTGGGTGTACGCTAAGTCTGTCTCGATATGAAACACTTTATTTAACGACAATTTCATTTACTGAACTTGTTCTAAGGTTGTTTCTAATAACTCCGTTTCGTAAATTTTCTGATTTTGTACTGCTCTTAGGTGAGTTTGTGAATTTTAAGAAACAATTGTGGAGTCTATGTGGGTTGATACAACCATCTTGTTGTATCATCAGCGTAAGTTGTTAGAGTAGTAGTCCTGGTTGTAGGGATATCCGCAGCGTACAGCAGGTATAGGATAGTACCTAGGACACTGCCCTGTGGAACTCCAGAATTTATTGGAAACAATGTAGTGTTCATGTCGGGCAGTGTTACTAGAAAATGTCTATTAGTTAGGTATGACTTGATAATCTGGTAAAAATGAGCTGGGAATATACTTTAGAATAAGACAGACTTTATCAACGGCCTAGCTAATGTCTAGAAAAGCAGCAGAGCAATAACACTTGCTTAACCATCAAGTGCTGCTCACGAAAATCAAATTGGTGATGTGGTAATAACTGAAAGAAGGCTTATGAGTCTGTAAGAGGCTACCTGCTCAGATGGTTTACCAGGACTTTGGATGGAAATTACACAGGCTACCTTCTATAGTTCGGGGAAGTTTGTAAGTGCAGCTTTAAATAGTCTTGTCAAAAAATTTTTGCCTGTTACTGACTATTTCTTGAGAGTTGTACTTGTGATATGGTCAAAACAAGGTGCTTTTTTGGCTTTTAAACTTTTGATGATAGTACTTACTTCTTTTGTTTTGAAGAGTTTGGTAGGCTCATTTGGCAAGGTGCTGGTAGATTTTTTTCTTGACTTTAGGAGTGTTTTGAGAGGAAGAATCTTATTTAAAATAAAATTCGCCAAAAAATTTTGAGTGCGCCACTGTCAAAAAGTGTGATTTTGTCCTCGTCTACTTTTTTAATCTCAAACTCGTCCGAAAAAGACACACGTTTTAGCCTTGATACACAATAGTTATTTTTGTATTAAGGGTGCCAAGCATAGGTTTTTTGAGTTTGAGAATTTTGGGTTCGTTAACTCAAAAACCGTTTTGTGCCCGTAATTCAAACAACGTTTTTTTTCTACAATTACGGACTTTTATTAAAAATTTAACGTTAGATTCAATTTACGGCCAAGAGAGAGCGGTACGGTTTTTCTTTCCATTTATTAAAGATTATTAAGATGAAGGGTTCTGTCAAAATTTCAAATTAATTATCCGAATTTGCGCCAATACTCGGGATTACAACGTAAATGTTAAACCGCAAAGATCCTTTTACGTTCTAGTTGAAAACATTTTTACAATGAAAAAAAAGCTTTCACGGTTAAAATAGAGCATACCTTACACACTAAGATTAATGGGTAAATGTCATCTTATTTGACAATTACAACTATTTTGTAGTGGTTGTCATAATGTAAAAGTGTTATTTTAATCTGTAGTAGTGAAAGTTACTTTTATTTCTTAAATTGTTCAAAATTTGATCACCAATTACGTCAATTTTAGAGTTTATGAATTGACTATATCAAGAGCACAAAGATCAATAACATAGCTTTCTAAATATGCAAGGTGTTTTCGATGGAATAACTTTTAAGTCGATCACAACAGGAAGGATGATAGTAACAAAGGAAACTATTGTTGCAAAAGGTACTGTTAAGGTTCCTCTTGTTTTTGGATACGCGCATAGCTATACCAACGGTATTGCAACTAGATATGCATTTGGCGATTCTATACTTTATTCCTTAGGGAAAATTGTTGAGTTTTAATCTTGTAAAATGGTGTAATTTACATTTATTTTAATCCTGCCACATTAATTACTAAATCATTATTTAAAAGTAGGTACAATGTACTTTAGTTATTAAACAATTTTTGTTGCCAAAGATGTCGGCAATCAAGCAACAATATGCAACATTCAAAATAAAATGCATGCGTTCTTATGTTTTAGTAACTGTTCATAATTGCAAAAATTTGTTTTAATGTAGATAAGGTATTACATAAGACACGTATGTGATTAAAGCGATTAAAGCACTTGCCTGCACTTCGCAACATAAAAACCTTATTTTACACACTTATAGAGTTGTTATTCTTTCTCATTGTCAAGGAATTTGCCTGTCTGAAGATATAAAAATATTGACAAATTGTGTGGACATATCTGCTGCTTCTATTGCGACAAGCAATAAGATTGGCTATTTAACATTCAATGTTTTCTGTATCGGGAAAAATTTTTAAGGTTATGTTCTGTAAGTTTGATTATATAAGACATGTATTAGAGGATAAAAGGGGCTCCCATCAAGTGGTTTGCATCTTCCTAATCAATAGAAAAAATACCTCAAAATCAAAAATAAAAAAAAAACATGTTATAGACGGAGTTTCCGGAGGATCGGTTCTCAGGCCAATTCTATTTCCATTATTTATAAATAAATTAACAAATTTAAATATTCATGGCAAACTCATATTATTCGCAGATGACACCAACGTCACGTAGCAAAATAATGTTTGAATTTCAAAAAATGCACGTTACGACTAAAAAGCAGAAATTATTATTAAATTCACAGTATAAAAGGAAAAATACAGGGGAAAAACTTTGAAAGCGTAAGCACAAGGTGCGTGAAAAGATCAAATTTAATATCTGCATTAAACTGCCCACTTACAAATTTAGCTAAAATTATCCATAATTTAGGGATCACTGGTATCCACGGATTTATTAGTGTTCCTATAAAGACAGAACGAACAAGACCTATCCTAATCAAACTAATAACCCAAGGCAAGAAAAACGAGATTCTGAGAAATTCAAAAAACCTTAAAAGGACGGACATTTGAGTGCTAGAAAAGACTACCTACATAAAGTACAACAAGAACAAAAAAGAGCTTTTATCTAAATTAGAAAAATGTTTATAAACTACTGAGATATAACAAACTAGTTCTAAACAATAATAAATGTGGAGTAACAAACGTCTGGAAAGGGGGAAACCAAATTGGGAGGGAGAAAGTCTTGAAGAAGAGCTGCAGAAAATTAAGAAAGAGAAGGAACTAAAATGCGCAGATAAGGAAGAAAGAAAGAAACGCTAAAGACAACGTCAATGATAAAGGGCACTAGTTAATAAAGTAAGAAAAGAAGTAAACAAGAAAAATACAAAAAACCAAAAGATAAAGGAGCACAGTTCTGAAGAAAAGTACAACAAAACCAACTGTGGGAAAAACCATGAAAGTAGATACATTGAATGAAAGATATGACAAGGGAGAGATAATAAATTTGGTGAGCGAGATGAATAAATACAACATACACATTGCGGCAATTCAAAACACCAAACAGGGAAAACCAGGAATAAATATAGAAAAAGTGAATAATTATACGCTATTCACTAACGGAAACGCCAGTCGAAGACTACGAGTGGGGTCGTAGAAGATATAGTAAGGAACATTCCAAAGATAAGATAGAATATATTTGGGGATATAAACGCAAAGGTAGATAAAAACTTGAAATTACAAAAGGTGAGAGCAAACATGATGAGAATAACGAAAATGGATTAAGGTTAATCATGTCTGCTATAGTTCAAAAAATTTAAATAAAGAGTGCGCACTTAAAGGAAAAAAATATACACGATGCAACATGAATAATACCAGGAAGGAAAGAAACAAATCAAATAGATCACATAGTAAAACAGGAGGCACGATAAATTAAAAATTTAAAATCGTACCGCAGAGCTAATGTAGACTCTGATAATGTCCTTGTAATAACAAAAACAAAAATGACTCAATCAAAAAGAAATAAAAGAGAGATAACATATAACATAAAGGAACTCCAGAAAGCCGATATAGCAGAAGCATATATATATAACGAGTATAAATCACGATTGCAAGAACAGTATGCAAAGAAATGGAGATGTTGAGGATAAATGGAGAAAATTAGAGGAAGCGATCAAAAAAACCAATCAGAACAATATAGCAATAAATAAAAAGACTGAAAAGCAACACTGGATGGATAAAAATTTAAGGTTGAAATAAAAATAAAGACCAGATTATGGGAAAAACTCTTACAAACACAAAAGGAAGAAGTTAGAAACAAATGAAAGTAAAACGGATGTGCAGGACATACAATCGCAAATATATAGAACGGAAATAAGAAATATAAAAAAAATTTAAAAAGGAAGAAAGATTTATGTACAAAAAAGAGTTAAAACCGGAGGAGAAAGAAAGGAAAGTGTTTATAAGTAAAAAGCAGGATAAGTGAAGTGCTGGAGAAGAGGAAAATATTGAGGGGGGGAATGTAATTTAAGTTAATTATTAATAAGTAGTATGCAACCAAATCTTTTGCTTGTTTTTAAAGAAGAAATAAAGTTTATTATTCTTATTGTTAATTAGAAATTTTATAAAAACATAAAAAATATTAAACCAAAATACAAAGACAAACAAATATACATTAAAGATAAGGATGGAGATTTTTAGGAGAGCCAGGGAAATAAAAATGGATGGAAAACTCAATTCGAAGAACTACTAAATCCTAAAAAAGACAACAAAAAGAAGAAGAAAGGCAACATATGATACATAAAATGAAATGAAAACCAACAAGAGTTCGGGGAGAATGGAATAGTAGCTGAAAACCTGAAGTATCTACAGTGTGTCTACGGATGGGGTATCCTATAGATGAAAAATGTTTAAATATTAGTTTTAGCAAAAATGTCATTCTTGATAAAAAGTTTTGCTAGTTCTGAAACCCTATCAATTGAAATAAAATTTAAATTTTTCAAAACCCGTCTCATTTTATAACCAGTTTTATGAAAACTGTATGAATTTCTGCACTAAGTTCGAAAATAATGTAATAATCTAGTGAGTGACGTTTACGATGTACCAAGTAACTGTCAAATTAATAATTTTTTAATTGTCATTCTTTAATTAAATGCAAAAATTCATACGGTTTTCATAAACCTGGCTATAAAATAAGACGAGTTTTGAAAAACTTGAATTTTATTTCATTTTATGGGGTTTCAGAACAAGCAAAACTTTTTATCAAGAATGACATTTTTCACTAAAACTAATATTTAAACATTTTTCACCTATAGGATACCCCATCCGTGGATGTAGAAGAAATTATGGTTAGTAACGTATATAAACTTTTTAAAGAAATACGAGGATGTATTGATATCTAGGTAGCCTAGACCAGTTCCTTGCATAAACAAATATATTGCGTTACCATAGCAACGAACAACAACTTATTAGAAGTGTCAGTGTGAAGTTTGACGTCAAAAAGTAAACCAGAGTCACGCAATAAATTAAATGAAAAAAGATGTCTACCGAAATTGTGAAAATCGAAAAATTGGAGTATCGAGCCATCATCATGTACCTGTATTTAAAAGGGTTAAGAGATAAGCAGATTTACGAAGATATTCTCAATACCCTTGGTGATCAATGTCCTTCGTATGCGACCGTCTAAAATTGGAATGCAAGCTTCAAAAGAGGTAAATTTTCCATTGAAGATGATGACCGATCGGGAATGCCAGTTTCTGTGTCAGTCCCCGAAAATATCGATGCAGTTCATGACATGATTTTATCAGACCGTCGAATTGGGCTAAAACGGATATCTGAAGCACTGAATATTTTATACGAACGCGTTCATCATATGGTTCACGTCAATTTGGACATGAGAAAATTGCTGCAAAATGGATCCCCAAATGTTTGAATGTTGACCAAAACCGTGCAAGGGTAGAAGCATCGCGTTCAATCTGTGCTCGATTTGAAAACGATGTAGACTTCTTTAACTGAATTGTTACTATGGATGAGACTTGGGTACATTTCTACGATCCAGAAACAAAGCAACAATTGATGGAATGGCGACACTCTGGTTCTCCAAGACCTAAGAAGTTTTGTGTCCAAAAATCCGCTGGAAAAGTTCTTGCTTCAGTTTTTTGGGATTGCCATGGAGTAATCATGATTGATTTTTTGGATAAGGGTAGAACAATAACTGGAGATTACTATTCGACATTATTGATCACTCTACGGGAAAATATTAAAGAAAAAAGACGCGGAAAGTTATCCAAAAGTGTTTTGTTTTTGCAGAACAACGCCCCTGCACACAAATCTCATGTTGCCATGCAAAAAATTCGTGATTTAGGGTTTGAATTACTAGAACACCCTCCTTATTCACCCGATTTGGCTCCGTCCGACTATCACCTCTTTCCTCAACTGAAAAAAGTTTAAAAGGTCGTACATTTTCTTCCAACAAGGAGGTAATAGAAGCTGGTCTGGTTTGCAGAGCAAGAAGAAACATTTTTTTTGGAAGGTCTAGAGACGTTGCAGGTTCGCTGTAATAAATGTATCCAATTAAGAGGAAAATATGTTGAGTAATAAAATATTTTGACATTGAAATTTTGTTTGGTTCTATAGTAGGCTAAGAATTTTTCAATATATCCTCGTTTGCACTTCTAGTCCCGGCTGATAAAACAAAGGTTGGAAGCATACATTGACTGTATATACTATAGCCAACCAACTTTAATTCAACTTTTCTTAATAACATTTGTGCGCATCTCGTCTTCAAAGAGCACTTTACTGTTGTGCAAAAACCTTTTTTGAATATTTCAAGGGCACTCTTGATTTTTCAAAATTGAATTTATGTCACAAATTAGTTTCCAACTAAGCAGGACTGATTTCTAGAAGCTCAAAATTTAATTCAAATATTTTTTGTTCGTTTCAAGAGACGACCAAACAATCGGTAGAGACACTGTATATTCACGAAAGACATTTTAAAATTATTACAAAAGATGTTATTCTTTTCGGTTAAATGTTGAATTGTAGGAAAACGTAACGGTTTTTTGATAAGCCCATTGACAAAAAACTCTTCTTCTTTCTTCAGTTACCTACTGTTGTAATTGTGCATAATAGGGACGATACTGACGTTTCTGCAATATTCTGTGCACAGATGATTTTGAAATGTCCAACATATTTTTCTAATTTCACGGGCACTTACGTGTGGATTCTCTACAACTGCGCCAAAAACTTCAATTATCTTCAATAACAACAGTAAGCTTTTCGGATATTGTACTTGTCAACAACCTTTTTTTTTAACAAATTGGCATCTCAAAACAAGCAACCTCCATCTGGTTAAAAGTATGCAAATTATGAATACTATTATTTGGAATATTTAAATAACTAGCAAAAACAGACAAAAATGTAAGATGAAATCGAAAGAAAATAAAATTCTGCATTAGATGAAGTAAAAAACAAGCGTTTATCGCAAAATTCCACATTCCCCCGATAAGCAAAAATAATTTTGCGTTTTTGAAAAAAATAGTTTAAACAAAAGCTATAGACAATATAATTTCCAACAACTTTTTTCCCTCACTTTTTTTGTAAAATTGATATTGGTAGAGATATTGTTACAACAATTATTGTCACGTGATTGATATATCTCAGTAATTACTTATCGGATCAAAAAATAGTTTAAAGAAAAGATGTGTATAATTAAATTATAAACGGTTAACGGCCTTTGTAGCTACATAGAACATGTCCAAAATCTAATTAGATCTGCGGTATTGTAAATAAGGTCCATGTACAAAGTATTATAAAAACCGGATTGGTGATTTTTTTGCTTCATTATAACGTACTAACTCTAATTCGTCGGAAAAAGTGAAAAAAATGCAGTGTTAAAATTATCAGTTTGGAAACGTCAATTAATAATCGTTTTATTGTTTGAAAATTCTTAATCTTAACGATTCGTATCAGGTAATTTCGAAACTTACAAAATAAAATAGATGCCTATTTTTGTATTTAATATAACAGTTTAAACCCGAACTTCCTAACTTATCGAGTTTCAGAGATATGGTGAGTTGTTTGAAGCACGGGATACGTTTAATTTTTCGGAAAATTGTAAATTACGCCAAAACGGCACATTGTAAAACCAATGTGTTATGCACAAAATCACATTAAAACTCAACTAGAAATACAAAAGTGTAATAATATACAAGGTGTTCCATTTAAAATAACGTAGTTAGCATCGATTTCAGCATAAGCGGAAGTCGGCCATCTTTGATATAAATTTAAAAATGTTTCTCTCCTTATTCTAAATACTATTGTGCAGAACATTTCTTCAAATTTTTAGTGGAAGTAAAGTTATAGAGGAAAATGCTAGGGTAGGACACCCAGTAAAATTCAAAATAAAGATTATTGTATCCTTTATTAAGTTAATCAATATGTTCAATTTTGTTTAAAACCCAAGTACGTAAATGATTAATTTATTAAAAAAAGTTGTCGAAAATATAATTTACAGATATGTTGGTTTTTGTGTGCCTAATTAAAATTCGTAATATTTTAAATTGCAATTAAATTTAATTATTTTAATGATTAGAGCTAAAAATATTTTAGAAACATTAATTTGTTTTAAGCTAAATACCAACAATGCAAGTACATTTCTTTTGTGTAACCATATGAAATAGATTTGAAAATTGCTATAAACACTCGATTTGATTCCATTGAAAACTACCTCAACAAAATTTCGATAACTTTTAATTTACGCTCTTGACGACCGTTAAACAATCGTTTAACAGGAAATTTAATTACTACAGAATTTTTTCACCCGATAGTTGAATATTTGTAGAGGAAGCATTTAAAATAAAACTATAACAATAACGTCGAGATGAAAAGTAAATAAAAATAACTAGAATTTTGTGGTGCCAAAAGTGTAAAAAATAAAGTTCCGAATACACAGCACGAAACAATTCTGTCATAAATAAACAAAAGAAATGAATGCAGTAGTTATCCTTGCGACGCGTTTTTACGTATCAGAACTGAAATAAATCCATTATTCTTTTCCTAATCCAGTTGGCTCGTCGAATAAATCATCGGAATGTATAATGTTACGAAAACATATCGCTGCTGGAGATTTCAGATTGTTTTTTTGTAATTTTTTGGAATGAATAATGAATAAACGTCTTTTATATTGAAGTACAATTTTAAATAAATGTGTCACTATTTCGTCATTAATAAAGTGATGGGCAGGTTGGCTCGATAAAAGTTGGTAATAAGAAAACTATAACAAACATCGCCTTTCGTTCGTTCTTTCACGAAATCAAAAAGAAAATCAGAATATACAATTGTATTATCCACATAAGAATTCATCGGTAAGCATTCTTTATTTACGTTTGAAAAATCAAACATCTTTATACAGTCAATTTGGTTGATCTGTATTCAGCACAAAACTTCCACATCTCGTAAAACCGCAAGTGGAAGCACTTAAAGTTTTACATTATATTTAATTTTACTTTAAAATAATGTTCTTCTCTTACTTGAAATTCTCTGTTTGTGTTTGGCAATAAATTGTTAGAAATCTTTAATAAAAAAGTAAGTACTTATATCAACAAATTATTAGAATTCAAGATCGTTTAAACAATAGATGTTAAATTACAGATGGGACGGAATGGAAAAATACAGAAGCCGGGGAGAAAAAAGTAAGATTTTGTGGGAATATTGCAGGTTTAAAAAACAAAGGTAAAATTATGAAGGGGTTTTAATGTGATTCGGTTAGTTGAAACATGCCTACAAAAAAATATTGTAAAAATGAGAGGGAAGATGCCAAAAGAGTTTACATGGAGATTACAGTTTGTAAAAAGAGGGTGTGAAAAAGTAATGGAGGGATGCAGAAAAAATGGGAAAAAACAAGAAGAAGGTGTAATGAACACATATGTAAAGACTGAAAAGGGAAAAAATATGAAAAATTAATAGTTTATGGTAATGAAATAGAAAGAACTAAGAAAAGCATAGAGGATGTAAGGAGATATTAATGCCAGAATAGGGAAGCAAGGAGGAATGATTATAAATTATATAATAACAAATATAATATTAAAGAACAAAAAAATAAATAGACCAGGCAGAAAGTGAAGAGAAATGTACGAAGAAAGAAGATAAAAATTATGAATGGAGACATGGAGAAAGAGAATAGAGGAGAATAGGGAGAATAGTATATCTGCGTGAAGAAAACAAGATAGAATAGAAAAAAAGAGAAATATGAAAATAGAGGAAAATATAGACAGAAGAAACTATATAAATATGTAAGATGAAAATGGAAGAAAAAAGTAACTGCACCAGAAAAGTAGAGAAGAAGTGAATAATATAGTACAAAAATGGAAGGAAAAGTAATGAAAATTAAGTATAGAAAAAACATGAAAGTAAAAATTGTACAAAATACTGAGGAAAAAGTATAGAGACGAACGTAAAAGAAAAAAGGAAGAATACAAAAAAGAAATGACAGAAAATATGAAATGAGGGGCAAGTATTGAATTTATTAAACATAGGAAGAAAAGAGGAAAAGCTGAAAGATCAAGTATTGATGAAAATAAATGGAGAGAATATTGTATAAAGCTGCTAGAAGGAAAATCAGAACAAATAAATAAAGTGAATACAATAAAAAAAGCAATAATAGTTGGGACAGTATATAAAGAAGTAATAAAAAAAGTTTAAAAAGGAGAAACGAAAGGCACAGATGATACTCAATTAGAACAGTATATTAGAGTTATGTAAAAAGTTTTCCAGAACAGTAGAGGGAGGCGATAATATATATTATACAGTGAATCACCACGAACTGGATGGTGGTTTATAGCGAAACTGTAAAAGTTTTACAAGTTATGTCATTTTAGTAGCACGCAGGTTGATAAATGTTACACTTCAAACTTGAATTTATTTTACAAACTAGTTCAGCTTTTTTGCATTTTCTTTAGGCCCCTTAGGCCTACTTCTCGGAATAAAGTGTATTTGGTTGAATAGAAAATTACAATACCTTTCATTTGAGGTGCCACTTGGCCTGCCCTGTATATTGAGATTTTTGAGATGGGGGCTTTCGGAGCACCCTGTTTATGCATCAGGGCAATTTTTATCGTTAATGAATGTCCCTTATAAACATGAATTGGCATTTTTGACCATATTACTGTATTTTCTGTTTTTTTTTAATTTCCAAAAATAGTGTTGTTTGGAGCCCTTGGTGTCCCCTAACTAAAATAACATGCATATAGTTGTGTAGAAAATTAAAAGGGCTTTCATATAAGGTTTAAGTCGATTTATCATTCCAATTCAGATTCTTGACATGGGGCCACCCTGTTGATATTTCGGGACCAACTTTGACTTTGGAAGATGTCCCCTCAAACAAAAATTTACCTGTCGGATCGTTTTTTTTAAGTGTTAAGATAGAACCAAAAAACGGTTTTTTCGTTTTTGGTGGGCCACCCCATACAAATTTGCTTAAATGCTAGAGATTCAATCCGTTCAATATCACATGTACGCGAGCTTCGTACGGATTAATATTGAATAGGTTACTTAAATATTAAAACTTAGCTGTATTCTGTAGTATGAAGTTCCGAGAATGAAAATTCCTGCTAGCGACAGTATTCGACAGCTCCAGAAGGTAGGTAACTCCAGGATTTTCCTTAAAGGAGGTATGCAGCAAAGAACGGATGGCGAATATATTCCCTTAAAGTATAGATTATGCAGAATGAACGACTCCTGCAGACCGTAGAGTTCACCGGCTGGTTGCAGCTTAATTGGATGGAAAATCGTGGTAATCGTTAAGTTTATAGGGAAAGGTTGTTAAATAGACATTCCAGCACCCCCAGGAGTTATCCAGGTGTAATACACGATGAGAATATGAAGTCAACGCACGTGTGAATGCGGCCGGATTTTAATTTAAACACCAATTTGAATTATTGAAACACACATTAATAATTTATGTGTAAAATTTTTATTTTAAGAGGCACGCTACAACACCCATGTACAAAGAAGAAGAAAATATCCTCTGATCGTCTCCGAAACTTTTGGAAATTAAATTTCCACCAATAGAAAATTAGCAACATGCGCGGCAAATTCGACTTTCGTCGTAACGTGCTACACGACACACGTTTTTAAGAAGGCTCTTGACGTACGTTCTACCTTTGCAAATAAAACCGTAACAATTTCTTTAGTTCTTGAAAATATGGTCCACATATTTTGCAAAATGTTGAAAAAGGGTGTTAACTTAATTTTGTATAAAAACAGTAATTGTTTTTCCATAGCTAACTAATATTTACGCTAAGGTAAAATGTTTAGCCGCATAAATTCAATCGTTTCCGTTTAAAATTGAATTCAGTCCTGGACTTGATAACATTTAAAGTTACAGGGTGTCCCACTTAAAAAAAATGACTTCACCGACATTGTAAATACGAATGTTTGCTACTGAATGTTGAATACCTTGTATAAAGGTAGATAGCAGAAATTATAAAACTGTAAACTTAGGACTCTTTTATAACATTTTACCAAATATATGAGGATCAAATTTTCAAAAACTAATGAAATATGCTGTTCCAAAACTGGTTACGCAGGAAGCACGTTTTTTTATTCCAAGCCAAAAATCTAAAAAACGGTTAGATATAGGTATAGAATATTGTACAGAAAATGAATTTGGAATTCCACACCAAATCTAAAAATGAAATAATGTTCATTTAATATAAGTAAGCTGACGACAACTTTCAGTTAAACCGAAGTGACAGGAAGTTGAATATTTAGAATATTATTATAGTTAGTTTAAGAGTCTTCCCTCAATACCTTAAATTCTAACCTAAAATTTGTATCAGCTGACTACTTTGTTAAAAAAACTTCCAAATGAAAAATAAGATTCCAAGACCTACCCAGCTCAGATTTTAAATTGAACACCCATTATAGCAAGTCTTATCAAAATTTCGTATTAATTTAAATAGATGTCATTATTGTAATTAGTACAAAAAAGATATTGGTTAAGTTTATTGATAATTCAAAAATATTGATATAAATAGAAACATGCAACTCATGAAAGAGTCATAATTTTTTAATGTTTGTACCACTCATGAAATTTAAAACTTGGACACCACAATTTCTGTAAACAAAAGTTTGCACATTGTGAAGCGGGCTTAAAGGTATCATTTACAATTCTAACAGCAGGTAGTCTCAGCAGGGGTTATCTTATAGAAGGACTGTAGAATGAATCATTACACTAAGCACGTTTTAGAAAATAGGTAATTTACGTTGTTTACTTAATTTTTTCTTTAAAGAATATATTTGAAGGTATCGCTAATTAAACACCATAGCTCGATTAATTATCGAATCAAAATTTTGTTTAGGAAATGTTTACAAAATAAAATTAGAAATAATTTTGATTTAAAAAACGTCTACAAGCAATAACTTTTAAATTAAATCAAAAAACTAAACATGGTTATTTGGGTTGACTGATTATTACTTATTTTTAAATAAATCTAACCTACTAATTATTGTAAGTTATTAAAAAAATCATTAAACTCTCTATTCATAATATTTAGTCCTTACAAAATGTATATTTTATGACGTTTCATTTTTTTCTGTAGTTAATATAAAAAGTGAAAATAAAAACTAAGGCAATTCTTATTGTCAACGTATATATTTAGTTTTTGACAAGAATTTATTACATAATTATAATTAAAATACCAAGTTATAGTTTAAAATTAAATGAAAACTTTTTTTTAAATAAAGGTATTACTATATAAATAAATATAAGAAATCAATAATGGGTGTGACTTCCATTATTATTGATACATTCTTGGAGGCGTCTGCTCATTGACGCTATCAAGGTATCAATATAATTAATATTAATCGTTTCCCATGCGGTATCAATGGCTGCAATTAGTGCATTACGGTTTACTGGTATAAAATTTGGCCCTTGTTGTCTTCGGATAACAGCAAGTATTCGAGCCCAAACATTTTCGATAATGTTAAAATCTGGGCTTTTGCTGGCCAGGGTAACAGCTCCAAGTTATTTTCTCGTATCCAATTGCGCACAACCCGCGAAGTATAAATAGGGCGTTGTCCTTTAACAACAAAAATACATTATGAAAATGTTAATTCAACAGATCCCGAACTATTTTTTGGAGAAAGTATAGTGAAATAAGAATATTTACTTGTTGGAAAATATAATCTTCGTCTGGATAAAACACTTCGACTGAAGGTTTCATAATAGTTTCCAAAATATCTAAATACGCAGCAGAATCAAGACGTCCATCAATAGCCCAACAAACTCCTGGACTTCGCGCGCTAACCCAACCCTACACATTCACAGAAAAATAACCACTTCGTTTTTTAGGACATATGTGATTATTTTCGTAACGAGTTCCTTCCATTCTAAAAACTTTTAGTGGTCCATCGTTGCGGCTATTGAACGTTTTTTCGTCGCTAAAAATCACTCGATTCCAAAATTCCAAAGGTTCGTTCACATATCGCCTTGCAAATTCCAGACGACATCTCATATTTTCGTCACTGAGAACTTCTTTCGCAGCAGCATTATACTTTTTATTCCCATCTCCTTTAATCTTTTTGTGCAGTTATACGGCATCCGGGAAAATGTGTATCTGCTATAGCCCTGGAGTATGTAGCAAATGGTTGTTCTGTTACGTAATGAAACAACTCGAGATCTTGAGCACGTGTAGATACTTTAGGTCTACCACTTCCGATGGCTCTTTCCAAAGTGTGTTCAAGATTCCATTTTACTCGGTAATGCCCTACGGTGCTTTTTGGTATATCTAACATACGTGAAATTTCACGCACGCTACGGCCGCCGCTAATTCCGAAACAATCCGCGCTTTCAAATCAGCACCGAGATGAGGTGGCATTTTCACAACACTTGAAATTTTAAACTAAAATGGAATTTACATTTCTTACTTTATTTATTGGTTCACACTACCCTTCTCAAACAGTAGGTAATTGTTTATTTATTACATACTTCTAATGACCAATGTAACAACCCTTAGAGCAATATGACTCAAAGGAAGTAAATTAAACAAGCAAGGATATTCTATTGTTATTGAAACTTATTCATAAAGTAAAAGCCATTTCCTTATAATGCTAATGGACAGGATTTTCTTTTAAGTATTAAGATTACAATAGAGGACTTATAAACTTTCGAAAATATCTAATTATAAATATTTACACTGCAATTGCGCTTTTCCTTAATAATTTCTTAGCAATAACATACACGTTCTTGGTTTTTAAGTTGTCATAAATTTGATATGATATAAATTTGTGTTTCTAATATTACATCACAAACTAATCTTTATTCGCCAAAAATTGTTGCTTAAGTTGTAAAGCTTCGTACACACCTGAACAACAAACCGAGCAACAAACATAACAACGAACCGAAAGTCAAACAGAACGACAAACGATCTTTTATGATTTCCACAATCCGAACAACAAACGGAACGTTTGTGCTGTTCCCATAATTATTTTCAGTAGTTTTCAGTTCATATATATTTATTATTGAGAACAAAAATTGCGGAAAACAAGAAGATAGTGCCAACCAAATTTTTACGCACAAAGAAGAGTAAAAAATTATAATTTACTTCGCTTTTTTTTTATTTTGGAAATTTCCCGCCCAAATGATGCTAATAGGGACATCATTTTTTCTTGCATTCTTAAACACTGATTAATTTAAAACATTTTTCTTCTGTCAACTCCATAATATTACCTAAAACACAACAAACCCACAAAAGGGAGGACAAAAAATAAATAATTTAATTCTCCCGCATAAGTTTGTTCGCCGTTTTGTTTAGATTCGTCCAAACCTGCAAACGCATTCGCGCGCATTTTCTTTGATGTCGGAGAAAAAACCGACAAGTTGCGGGAACGCCGCAAACCGTTCGTGGAACAATCAGGACTTGCGAATCTGTTCTAAAATTCGTACGTAGCACCGTCCAAATTAATGTTCCGATTGCCGTTCGGTTCGTTGTTCTGTTTGTTCCTCGGTTTGTTGTTCAGGTGTGTACGAAGCTTTACAATAAGCATATTAATATGAACTATATCTTATGAAAGGAGAGTTATGTAACTATAATTAACGACTTAACGTTACGTTAGTAGATTCCATTTACTATTTACACATATTTTCTTGAAACATTCGATAATTAACTATCGGGATATGATGACCCTATACTTCGCAGGTTGTGCGCAACTGGATACAAGCAAATAACTTAGAGCTGTTACCCTGGCCAGCAAAAGCCCAGATTTTAACATTATCGAAAATGTTTGGGCTCGAATACTTGCTGTTATCCGAAGACAACAAGGGCCAAATTTTATACCAGTAAACCGTAATGCACTAATTGCAGCCATTGATACCGCATGGGAAACGATTAATATTAATTATATTGATACCTTGATAGCGTCAATGAGCAGACGCCTCTAAGAATGTATCAATAATAATGGAGGTCACACCCATTATTGATTTCCTATATTTATTTATATAATTATATATTTTCTAAAACGTGCTTAGTGTAATGATTCTTTCTACAGTCCTTCTATAAGATAACCCCTGCTGAGACTACCTGCTGTTAGAATTGTAAATGATACCCTCAAGCCCGCTTCACAATGTGTAAACTTTTGTTTACAGAAATTGTGGTGTCCAAGTTTTAAATTTCAGGAGTGTACATTAGGTACTGAAATCAACCAATAATCTAAAATACTTTCAATCGGCATTTATTCTTTACAAGCAACACGTTCAATAGATTGGCATCAAAAATACTTTTAAAAATTTCAATTCAATATTTCTATTTACCATCAACGCTTACTATACGTAAGCTTCGCGTTAAACTATCTCAATGTTCAGCATTTGTGCAACGATATCTTTAGAAGTAATCGCAGTTTCCGGAACTTCTTACTTTTCTTTCAATATTAAAGTACGATGACCAGGATTAAGGTTGAGTAGTTGAAAAGAGGAAAAATTATTTGTGTTAGTGTTATATAAATTTAATATGAAATATGTTTTTCGTGTAGACATTGATATGAACACGAAAATACACATACGTATTTATCATAAAAATTTAACAAAAGTTATTATTATCATGTATACTTACTAGGGTAATTCTTAATATGGACAAAAATCCACTTTTCATCCGACGCCCCCTAGAACGTTTCCAAATACGTTAAAAAAATCAAAAAAATATTTTGAACTCATAATATAGGCCTGTAACCGTCTATAGGTATATCTCATACAGGGTCAACCTGGAATGATGAGTATCTCGAAAAATACACATTTTATAGAAAAATTTGCTGAATAAAAAGTTGAATGTCCTTAAGGAGGACATCCGTTACCATTAAATTTCATTCATCATCCCCACTTCCGGTGGGTGTAGTAGATAGCAACATTAAAATATTCGATAAGAACCGATAAGATATTTTATATTATACTCGAAAAGATATTTTTTTACAGCAGATTTAGGTTCTACTTCGAAAGCACACAAGATTTGTTCGAAAACTTTTTTGATTTATTATAGATGGCGCTGTAATCGAAGAGAACAAAATCAACAACGGAGGTTTGAATGAAAGTAACTTTAATTCAATTTTGCAGTTAAAAAATGCATATTCAAGTGTTTTTACAAAATTGTTTCCAACACTTCTATACAAAACACTTGTATTTACATATTTTAACTGCAAAAATTGAATTAAAGTTACTTTCATTAAAACCTCCGTTGTTAATTGTGTTCTCTTTAATTACAGTGCCACCTATAACGAATCAAAACAGTTTTTTTGAACAAATCTTGTGTGCTTTTGAATGTAGCCCGAATCTGCTGTAAAAAATATCTTATCAGATATAATATAAAAATATCGGTTCTTCTCGAATATTTTAATGTTGCTAACTACACTCACCGAAAGTGGAGATGGTGAATGAAATTTAATGCTAACGGATGTCTTCCTTGAAGATATTCAACTTTTATTTTAGCAAATTTTTCTATACAATGTGTATTTTTTGAGATATTCATCATTCCAGGTTGACCCTGTATGAGATATACCTATAGACTATAGACGGTTACAGGCACGATTTGTTGCCTACATTAATAGCTCAAAATATTTTTCCGATTTTTTTTATCGTATTTGGAAACGTTCTAGGGGGCGTCGGATGAAAAGTGGATTTTTGTCCATATTAAGGATCACCCTAATACTTACTATGTCTCCAACCCAGTCTGATAAACTAATATTACTAGCAACATGGTAGAAAATGGAAGGTTTCCATTTTTTTGTATCACAAAATACTCTCTTTTAATTTTTGTACAAAAATTCTTTAAGAATTCAGAAGCCCACAAATAACCAACTAGAAGAGGTATGAAAAATAACTTACCATTTGGTTATAAAAATCGAAAATTTTAATAAAAAAAAAATCTGTGATACGTTGTAGAATAGAATGTGATATTGACCTATAAATCTTACAGCTGATGTATGACGCACCATGATGTAATGATGCAACATAATTCATTTTCTCCAATTTGCTTAAAATCTTAAATTTTGATTTGGTCTCCCTTGTTACAAAAATAATCTTGCAGAAAGAGCACAGTTGTAGTAGATCAAACCAGTACAGAAAACTCTAATGACAATCCAACTCATAAATAACTCACCAATGACAAGTTATAAATCAGAACCAATCAAATGTTGATTATACTATACAGTGTAATCACTTGCTCTTCACTTGTTCAAAACATTCACTCTACGAATTAAATGGAAATTCTTCGGATTGTCTTACTAAATAGAACTCGTGGTCTGAACCTTTTAGTAATTTTTGTCAGTCAGGTTGACTCGTAGCTGTTGGTTTTAGACAATTGCCATTCGTGCTAAAGCTCTCATGACGATTGTCGTTGCAACAGCTACTCATAACCTAACTGACAAAAATTTTCGGCAAGATTTACACCACTCGTTGTATTATAAATAAAAATTTCATATCACTAGCACAATCATTTCAGAGATATGGTACACAAATTTCTCCATCAACTACGAATTAACCAGTGAGTGTACAATTCTTCACATTCAAAAACTTTTACTACAGAATCATCTCTTCTATCAAGAGTGCACAAAGTATAGGTACAAGAACTGTGAATCTTAAGAGTGACTTAAAGAGTGTTGAAATGTTTCTTAATTTACTGAATGTCATCTATGACCATCTACTTCAAGAAATGAAAATAATTGGAATTTTCTCTTACGTGGGCTAAAACTGGTGATACAATAAACTTTTGGCAATCAAGGGTCTTTCTTAAGGGTCAATGTTAAGGCCAGTTCTATTTCTAATATACATTAATAAAATTTTATACGTTATGTGACGGGATTGAGGAGTTACATGTAGTTTTACGCTTGCGTAGAAAAGTCACAAACCGCTTGGAATAATGGTTAGACCGGATGGTAAGTACACCAGCTCGATCTAAGGGTCTATACAGCTTTTGACGCGGACACATTTTTGGGATCAATCAAGAACACGGTGAAATATACTATTATACTTTTAGTAGCCGCCGGAGTTGATAATAACACCCTTACTAGTGGAGCTGTTGAGGGGTAGTTTTGCATTAAATTACGTTCCGCAAGAGTGGAGGAATATAGATTTGACGTTTTTATCTAAGGTTGCCAAAATAAAGATCAGCCTCAAAGATACTGCCCTATCAGTTTATTATCTTTCATACTTGAACCTATAGAGAAAATATTGTGGCACTATTTAATAAGTCTACTGCAAATAAGTTAGCATGTTTTCTAAAAGGGTCTATCGACAGAAACCGCCATACATACTTAAGTGCACATACTGAACAAGAAAACAGCCGTACTCTTTCATAGATATTGATGGGGCTTTTAATTGACTTACACATGACTTCATTCATGAGGTAGCCAGAAATAAATGCATTGACTACTGCTCGACACGTTAAATCAGATCCATGTTGGGGAGTAAGGTTATAAGAACTAGTCTACGATTAAAGTCAGACTCAGAGAGTGTCCTTGTGGAGAGCCAGTTTTTGCCACTTTACGCAAAATGCGCTTGCAACATTTTGGGAATGTTTTAGTAATATGAGGTTTTGCATTTAACCTCTTATCTCTTTTAAGACTTGCACTCCAACGTGTACTCAAGGTCTTGATTAACCAATCGAAGCGTTTTAAGCTTCAGCCTTTTGCTCTTCAAAAAAGGCATTGTTTTAATCTTATTTGTGTTTACTGGTAGCGTTCGAATGCAACACCAAACGTGTTTAAAAAATGCCCATAGTAGTGGTCCACAACGTTTGACTCGATGCGTAAACAGACGTGAGTAACCGGAATTTAACGAAAAGTCACGACTCACCTGATCAAAAACGTTAGGTATGACAATCAATTAACGCAGATTGCCGACATTGGGCACAAACATACATTCAATCCCAACGTTCAAAACTCACGCGACTCACTAAATCACCCAATGCAATTCCATGCCATAAAATAAAACACTCAACTGAAATCTTAGCAATACTCTTACTAGGCATTTGCGCAGCATGTCCAGAGGACCCACAGTCATAAACTAAACTTATTCACGGAACAAACGACCGATTACGTATTTGTTTGATGTGGCGTCATTAAACTAACTTTACAAAGGTCCGTATTGAGTTTAAACTGTGGTTCAAAAACAGATAAACAAACAGTATCAATCGATCGAGTAAAACCAGCATACATCGAGAACAATAAAACACCAAAATTAGAAATATCGCCAAGTACTGCAGCCACTACAGCACAACCACCAAAAGGAGAAAGTTTCGCACAATCACCCGCTCTTGGACGACAAAATTAAAAATGACGTATTGCAATGATCGCAAGCGATTGCAATGTATGAATTTGTAACTATATGTATTGTGTAGTAATAGGATATGTTTATGTATTGCATACTATGAGAATAAATCGATATAAAGTGTAAAACAAAGTGAAAGTGAGGAGGGGACGATTTTAAGCAGTAAACAATAATGGGTGTAAATGTAAAATTAAGATAGTACACAAAACAATTAATGTTTTAAAATTGTCGTTAACCTTTTAAAAAAATAGTTTTACAATTATATTTAAACATTTTATTAAGTCAGCGTAGTAGTAAGCTCGCCCATTAAAATTGATTTAATGGAAATAAAACGAACAGACAATAATAAATAAAGTGCGTCACAAAGTAATTAATAACGAAACAATAAAGTTATGAGTAAATCGGAAGAATCTGAAGAGAAAACGTCAAGGTTATACCAACAATAAACCTAGTAGAAAAACAACACAGGTCATAGAGGTTATCGTACAAAGTCGCAGAAAGTTCCATCGATTACGATATCAGTAAATGTAAACAAGGTTGGTGCATTAGCTATATAATAAAAAAATTGTATACAGAATTGGATTGTAGCGAAAATATTTTAATTATGTAGGTATCTGTTAAAACGTGCACGTTGCGTTCTTTATAATTCATTTAATACAAAAAATTTGTACGTTGTATTAAAATTTGTTTTAAAGTTTCAATACGCGCATTTTTTTTAATGAAACCAAGATCCTGATATTTATTATAGAACAAACATGAATAGTCTTATTTTTTAATATTGAATTTATTTTATTAAATGCCGAATTACAATCACCGCAGTTTGTTTGCTCGGCAATTTAATGTAATTAAATACTTTGTTTGTAGTCTAGTTAAAATTTACTCGGGTAAAAACCTAAAAGACACTAACTTTGATGGTTTCGTATTTCTTGTCTTGATCGATTGTTTAATTAGCGTAGAACATTGCCTTTTTTGGTTTTGCAACGGGATAACCTGTCGAACAAATATAATCGAAGGGTTCAGATGGAATGATACAACATCTCTTCATTAACGGTTCGAACCCAGTAAGTATTTCGTAGTTAAGAAGATACAGCGTATTGCGGAATTGTAATGCTGAAAAAAATTTCAAAAATAAAAAACTATGCTAGTCTCAGTTGAAAACAACTAACTCTATATCTATATTAAATTTTAAACCTAATGATTATTATGATTTCTTCAATACATTCTTACAACGAAATATTTTACAAGGAGACATAGAAACTTACAACCATTAACTTAATGCAGATTTCATTAACAATTGGATGGTCCAAATAGAAAAAAAACGAAAAGCAATTCAATAGTTAAGACAAAGTTGAGGAATTATCTTATTTTGTATTTTTATGTGTTCTGTTTTTAACAAATTTATTTTGCTTCAAATTAAAAGCGTTAATAAAAATTTTAAAACTTCATTTTTAGAGAAATTGTTTTATTTAATAAATTTATGAAACGATTAATTAAAAACGTTTTATGTCTAAAGAGATGCTGTTATATAACATTAAGACCAAACAAAATCTTACTTAATTAAGATGTTCTTAATTTCGATTAATAAACAAGTCAATTTGATGAAAATATATATACATAAAAAATAATAAAAAAAAATAATTTCTTGGTTCTGCTAAATATGCATTCATTTGAACGACAAAATTTTTTTAATTACGCTGTACTTTGCATAAAGCTTAATCAAAGCACCTAATTTCCGTTCTCTTTTAGTTACAGAATATAAATGAAAAATTTTTACGGGTCCGTTTGATCATTCGCCTTTAATTTGGCATCTGCTGGAAGCTAAATTATTAGTTGTTGAAGTAGTTTCGAAATTTATTTTTGAAAAAGTTATAAGTAATTGAATATAATAAAATATTACTTTTAAGTGGGATTTACCTAAATAAATGGTGTTGACATAAAACTAAGTATATAAGGCGATCAAAATAATGCAGGTAAATTTACAATGTAAATTCGGTTATCGGGTAAATCCAGAACGATTTTGACCAACCCTCTTGCTAAATTTAGCGTAGACTCTAAGAGAACAGTTAAATTTAAAATCGGGTTTTCGAACAAAATATAAAAATTTAATGAACATTTTTTTTAATTCTTTCTTGCGATTTGGAACTAAAATGTTATGGAGTACAATGTAATAAGCATGTGATGTAAGTGCTGGTTTTAATGGTAATTTTAATCTAGGTAAAATTACTAGTTTGCGTAAAGTCAAAGGTTTTCGCATCTCCTGGATTAATCCGTTTTCCCGAATCATCCGTTTCTGAAGCTTAGCGACTGATTGGTAGTGGACTAATGAAGGGAAGCTTAATTTAAATAATATCCTTTTTGGAACAGGTGCTGGCATTTTGCAAACGGTTTTTAGTTAGAGTGGCCCCTTTTGTTATCGTCCAATATAAAATTCAAACGTACTTTTTGAATTATGTATGAATAGTTTTGACAATGTTTTTCGAGCGAAAACTTGAAAAATAGGAATGTAGGATCACATAACTTAGTTAAGAGAAATAATTTTGAACACAAGCAGACGTTTACGGCGACACAATTCCGGATATATTTCCAAACAACAGGATCAGGAAATGTCCTATTAAGTAAAAAAGTAAAGGAGGAAGCGAAGTAAACTTTCAAGACGTGAATGAGATAGATAAAAACTATCGTTGACGAGTATTTGAACGCTTCACTAACCTCGCTTTATTTTTATCGATAAACTTTCTGTATCTGTGTAAAGTATGACTTCGAAATCATTTTCAGGAGGATAATTCTTTGTAGCAACTGGGCTAAGATGTTTTCGACGGAAGTCTAATGATTGACATGGAAACAACCTCCAATGGAAAAATGTAATTTGTGTTCGCATAAAGCATCTAACAAATTTCATGGAGACTGTAAATTTTTTATTTGTCGATGATTTATTTTCTATTTTTATAAAATTATTTGACAAATCCCTTGATATGTTTACTTGAAAATCCTTTCAGCACATTAATGTTTGTCACTTTTTTCTCTGTCAAAAACGTTTATTTATTTAAATATACACGAAAATGAATATGTTCAGAACTGTCAAGAATTTAGCAACAATGTTTTAATTATTCTTAAACCCTTAAGTAAATTAATGGAAATATTTGTGTACTCTTTATTTATTTTAAACACATTTAACAAATGACTCGAATCTTATAAATATATTACTGCAAATTATTTTTAAATTTAATCTTGTACTTAAATACCTACTTAAATGTTTATTAAAGATTACGATTCTTTATACTCAGGGTTATTAAATAATTTCTTTGAATATTGTATCTTGTAAAATTAATATAATTTTACACACGATAAGAAATGTCCGGTTTTATGAATTATTGAGTGTGTTGTAACGGTTGTGGTTTACAAATAACGACTGTTCTAGAGAAACAACCTAAAAAAAAGAAACAACCAAAGGAAATACGATTCGATGTAGCGCACTAAGTTCGTGGAGGACAAAGTATTTATAATAGTTAGAGCAGCAGCGTACGGCTTTGTCGGCAAGTCGCGGAGGTCCCTAAAGAATTCTAAGAAATTAAACTGCTGACTAACAAGGCGCTACCTGCTGGGTAAAACAAAGAAATAAAACCAACCAACAGGAGATCAACAGGTTTATTTAAAATCTAATACGCTAGATCAACACAAACAAAAGAGAAAGACAGACAATTCAATAAAACAACAAACAAATCTTAAAGTACTAGGAGAATGTGACAGAAATAAGGAGAGTTAGCAGTATCTTCGCTTAATAATAAATAAGGCTCGCAATTAATGTGCCGGATTTCAGGTAAGCTTTAGTTACACCAAATATAATGTTAACGTTCCAATTGAGGATTGGCTACTAAGAAGGCTCTGCGTACACATATCACTTACACACGGGGATTTAAACTAACTTAAGCTAAGATTAAAGGGGTAAGAACCTCCCGCAAACCCAAAAGACCTTTTATTTTTGCGTCAACCACTCTAAGTAAAGCGCCCAAGCTCGTATTGAGCTGGTTAAAAAACATTCGGTTGTGGAGTACACCGAATAAAAATTTACTTAAACATTAGAGATCAAACCGTCTCATGTCATATGTAGCTTTATACGCATTATCACTGAATAAGTTGCTTAAATAGTTAAACTTAGCTGTAATCTAAAGGATGCAGTTCCAAGAATGAAAGTTTCCTGCTAGCGACGATATCGACAGTTCGGGAAATTAGGTATCCCCAGGAGTTGTGCAAAAAAGAACGGAAGGCAATAGGCTCTCTCGATGAAGGTATGAAGCATAACCAACCCCTGTTAGACGTCGCATCCACCGATTGTCTGCAGCTTAACTAAAGTCTGTCTAAAAACGAAGCGAAGTAATAAATTAAAATAGTTAATTTATTTTACATATAAGCGGTACACGATTTTGTATGAAATACATAAAAGATTTTAAAACTAGTTTTAGGATATACCGCTTCCATACTATAGTGTTACAACGTAAGTTATTTATGAATAGCTTCTAATCTGTTAACAATGGGACGTACCTGTTGTTGAGGTCTAAACTAAAGATCATAGGCGTGTACATGGATTTTGGTGACAATAAAAATTACGATTGCGTTTTATTGTGTTTTCTTGAAAGTAATTTTAAACATATCATTGTAATTATAAAACACATCGTTTGTTAGAAACTATTTTATAGAGTTTGAAAATTTAAGGTATAATCAAATATAGCAAGAACAAACAATAATTAATTAATGATGAAAGGTTACACATCTTCTACATTTTTAACCTCCTTTTCGAAAAAGTATCAATACATCGGTACGCCATTGGAATCTGTTAAACATGTTGATTTATTACTTCCCTTGGTTTCTGGACAGACTATAATGCGAAACCGTGGCGTGGTCTTTAATTGATAGGGAAGGTTTTTAATCAGCCACTTCAGCACCCTCAGGAGTTATCCAGGTATAACACACAACGAGAACATAAGGTCATGCAATGTGCTAAAAAATTTCACGTGGCAATTACAATTAATACAAACAGCAAAAAAAAAGAAAAGCAATGTGTACTCACGGTGAATTTAGCCGGATTTAAACTTAACCACTAAATTGTATTGGGAATCTTGAATCACACATTAACTAATTTTTGTGTGAATTTCAATTTCAAGATTAAATCATCCGTGCGGAAGAAAAAGAAGATGTCCGCTGTTCCTCTAGGAATCCTAGCCGAATTTTATTTTCCATCAATAGAAAATAGAAAATTAGCAAAAAAACATATTACTCGTGACACACGTTTTAATACTGCTCTCGACACACGTCCTACCTTCAGAAAATAAAACCGTAACAGTGTGTAGAGATTTTCTAAATTTAAGAACATTGTTTTATTAAGTTTTCTTGTTTGAATGTAAGTAAATAAATATTCTAATATCTAATAGTTTAATAGTTGCTAACTGCAACTCCTTCCACATGCTTATGTAAAAAAAGGATTGTTACATTAAATTAGCTGGTAAATCATCTCCTGTAATTATTATCTCACTTTTGCTTGGCATCAAATACAACAGCAGGTGTTCGTAAACAAACAAAGAATATAATTCAATAACAAAAAAAATCAATTGTAAACAAAATTTGACATTTAAAACAAATTTTTAAACATCCTCTATTAATTATTTATTTATTTATTCGTATGGAACATTTTTATTATTGTATTGTATGTGATGTAAGTGTTATGTATGGTGCCCCAGAAGATCAGTATAAACCTGTACAGTGTGATGACGAAACCGTGTGCAATTCTGGATTGGTTCGTCTTGCCAAAGCATTTGCTTCAAGGTTTAGGAAAACCACTAAAACTTAAACATGTTGACCCACCTTAGTATTTATATGTAATAATATTGATTAGGTGTGTAAACATTATAGTAATCTTTAGCATTGTATCTAAAGTTTTAGATTAGTACCAAACAAAGATTAAAAGAATAGTGGGCATAAAATGCCGTTTCCAATGAATACGAGTGGTTACAAATGTTTGTTTAACATGAATTTATGGCGTAATCTTATATTTAATACAAAATTATTTCACCAACCTTATTATAAATTAACAAAAAGCGTTTTGATATGTACTTCTATTTTACAATTAATTCCATATAATATTACTAGTGCAATGTTTTGTTTATGTTCTCATAAAATTTGTTACGGTTTTATTTTCCGAATTTAGGACGTATGTCGTGAGCCGTCTTAAAACGTGTGACGCGAGTAGTATGTTGCGACCAAAATCGTATTTGGCGCTCATGTTGCTAATTTTCTATTGGTGGAAAATTAAATTAGACTGAATTTTCTAGACGTACAGTGGACATCTTCCTTTTCGTTTGATGCACGCGGGTGGTTTTAGCCTTAGACCATTAGCACTTATAGAAACGCTGTACGCTATAACCGTTGTTGCTAAGTGAAGCAAACACCTCGCTTCGCCAGCTCATCTATGCGTGATGTCGGTTTTACGGCAACAGCACGTGTTTATATTCGAACAAAACTTTATTCGATATTATATTTCCTTGCAATTTTAAGCTTTAATTTTTTTATTTACAATTGTTTTATTTTGTAAATTATGGTGTTATCTTGCAGTGCATTTAATTGTACGCAACGACAAAAAACTAGGCTTAGACATATCATTTCATTGGTAAGAAAATTCATACAAGAATCAGTTGTATATATGTAGTGCTAGTCTTATTTTTTGTAATGCGTGATTATAATACATATTTAGAATTGTGTTTTAATTTTTTTTAAATAAATCTAGATATGAAAAAGATTCCGTTGATTTTGAATTAAAATTTGTAGTTTAATTAAGAGAAATTATTTATAGATTTCCTAAAGAGCCTACAAAAAAAATGGATAATAGCAATGCGCCGCGAAGAATTTTAAACCAACAAAAACTTCCAAAATTTGTTCCAAGCATTTCACTCCGATCGTTCATTACTATGCGGCTGGAGTTCAAGAAAAAAACTTAAGGATGACGCAGTACCCAGCCTTTTTGATTTTCCAAGTCATCTAACTAAACATATTAAACTAAACGGCTTCCATCAAAAGGAGAGTGTACATCAAATGAAATAATGGGCTCTAAAATGTGAAGATACAATTAAAAGAGAGAAGCGTGTGAATCTACTTCCTGTGGAGACTCCATTGAAAAGTCCCGTAAGAAGCTTCTTTTGAACCTCCTGTAAAAAAGAAGGTATTACCTTGTTGACTTTAAGAACCCGCAAGGATAACGCAGTCAGTGACCAACTCTATAAAATATTAGTAAAATAAAATACTTCCAAAGAAAAAACAAACAAATAAAAATCTTCAACAACGAAATAAGTGTCTTGATTAAAAAAGTAACAAGCTAGTAGAATGAGGACAGCTTCAAACCCCGTGGCTATAATTGGGCAAAGCCTAATTAGGCTAACAACCTCTCACCCCACCTCTCACCTCATCAGGCAGTTCCCTAATTAGCCCTCTCACCTCGTTAGGCTGTTGTTGTCAACAGGCTGTTGACGTCAATGGAAAACGCATCGGCCTCACCTCATTGGGCTTGTTGTCCAACAGGCTGTTGACGTCAATGGAAAATACGGCCTCTCACCTCATTAGGCTGTTGTTGTTGAGGTTGATTTCCATCATGGCGGATGTTTCGGCGGTCGATTTGAATTTCCAACATGGCGTCCCATCATGGCGTCCTAAAGTTTTTATGTATTTAAAAAACTTGGTTGAGATTCGAACTTGCAACCATTGCATTACCGAGCCAAGGCTTTAACCACTAGGCTTCGGCGACAATTGAAAGATGGAGTTTGAAGTTTGTATATAGCTGTAAAGGTTGATTAAGATGAATTAATGATGCTGTAAAATGTAGGATAAGACCTGTTGATTAAACATTTAATAAACAAGATGAAAAAGGATAAAAAATATTTATCACTCTCATTCATTATAAACTAATTAACAAACAAAAATAACACTCACGTAGCGCCATCTTGTATGATTAAACATTTAATAAACAAGATGAAAAGGATAAAAAGACATATATTTATCACTCTCATACTTTTATAAACTAGAAAACAAACACGAAAAACAATTACCTAAAGCGATTCAATATGGCTGTCAAACCAGTATGGCTTCAGAGTCAGTGCTAGATTTAAATTAAAGTTGTTGTACAAGGTTGTTTTTCGAAAACATATTTTTTTCTTTGAAGTTTGTATATAGCTGTAAAGGTTGATTAAGATGAATTAATGATGGTGTAAAATGTAGGATAAGACCTGTTGATTAAAAAGTTGAATAAGGATAAAACATTTAATAAACAAGATGAAAAGGATAAAAACATATTTATCACTCTCATACTTATAAACTAATTCACAAACAAAAATAGCAACTACTTAACGCCATTTTGTATGACGTATGATTTAATAAACAAGATGAAAAGGATAAAAGACATATATTTATCACTCTCATTCATTATAAACTAGTTCACAAACAAAAATAGCAATTACGTACCGCCATCTTGTATGATTAAACATTTAATAAACAAGATGAAAAAGGATAAAAGAGACATATATTTATCACTCTCATACTTTTATAAACTAGAAAACAAACACGAAAAAACAATTACCTAAAGCGATTCAATATGGCTGTCAAACCAACATTTTTCTTTATTAATTACATTAACCACGGCTTTAACAACTACTTTTAAATTTATGGCTGATTAAAAAATTTTAACATACTGAGGCTCGAACCATTAACGATTGATACACAAACTTTTGTAAACAGATGACACCATTTTCTATGACGTATGATTTTAAAAACATACCTGTTCAACATGTTAATTACATTAACCATGGCTTTAACAACTAGTTTTGAATTTACATTTGATTAAAAAAAACTTTAACATACTGAGGTTCGAACCATTAACGTTTAAACCAGCACTACGTATTTAACAAGTAGTTTTAAAAAAACTTTAACACTTCAGGGTTCGAACCATTAACGTTTGATACACCACCACATATTTAACAACTAGTTTTTTAACTTTACATTTGATTAAAAAAACTTTAACACTTCAGGGTTCGAACCATTAACGTTTGACACACCACCACATATTTAACAAGTAGTTTTTAAAAAAACTTTAACATACCGAGGTTCGAACCATTAACGTTTGATACACCACTACGTATTTAACAACTAGTTTTGAATTTACATTTGATTAAAAAAACTTTAACATACTGAGGTTCGAACCATTAACGTTTAAACCAGCTCTACGTATTTAACAAGTAGTTTAAAAAAAACTTTAACATACCGAGGTTCGAACCATTAACGTTTGATACACGTATGTGTTAGGAAAATAAAAAAACAACAAGGAGGATAAAATTTTTATTTGCATCTCTGTTACACACACATTTACAAGTACCAATAACATATATTTTTAATTGGAAGAATAAAGAAAGCAGGAAACAAATTTTATTTCTCTCTCTGTTTCACACACAATATAAAATTATTTTACAAAAATATGAAACGTTACAACTTCAGAGTTCCATCTATGAATGGCACACCTCATCTAGCATTCGTTTACCAGTTTGAGAACCATTTTACGATGTCACCAAAAATTTTCTTTCTGCAAACGTAGAGTTATTCCTCTCCAACATCTGTAATTTGAAATAAAAATATAAAAACCACAAACATTTTAAAAAGTATTAACAAGAATAATAACAGCAGCAAAAACAAAAGTTTTTTAAAAGATGAAGAAACACAATTTTAAAATTAAAAAAATGTATACTTACCAAGATCTTAAAGTCGTATCTTGTTACACTAACAAATACATATAATCACCTTGTATTTTATACCCGAAAATTCGAAAATAACATCGTTAATTGTGTTTTCTACATTAAAAAGTGAAAGATGAACCTTCAAAAATTTCCTGCTAATTAGGTTTGTTATATTGCTGTTATAAAGAAACGTTTTTTGACAAACTTTTTGTTAACAATACATATCAATTAATTAAAATGTAAAAAGTAAGATGATCTTATATCAAGAAATGAGATTTTTGAAATCAAAATACTGAAAATCCATCATACACGAAAAAACATTTAATGTTCTCATTTCAATGTCAACAAAAACTTGCTTGGATTTAAGGTAATTAGTTGAAAAACAATTTCTATTCTTAATATGCTTTTAGAGAGGTCGTATTTTCCATTGACGTCTTCAAAAAAACAAGTAATTAAAATTTCCAAATCTATTAATATGTTTTTCCCAAACTGGCGACGTCAGTCAAGAATTATATAAAAACGGTGTATTAGTATTTTTAATTCATTCCTAGTGATTTCTTCAAACCGGAATAAAATCTATCATCATGTCGGTGAAAAGTTTATTAGCTCTTTACGCGCGGGGCATGCTTAATGACTTCGGGCTTCTAGAAGTGTAGAGTGATATCTGTGAGAGAGTTTGTTTATATGATGAAATGATAGATTTAGAAGACGTGGAGCTCTTCGAACGTTTAATTAAAAACGTGTGCGACATTAAGGTATGTTATTTTTGTATAATTTTTAAAATTACTTTTCACATATGGATTACAGGCCGGTGTTAATGCTACAACGGAAATCTCGCCAAATTCAACCGTTGTTTTGAATCCAATGTCAGGAGCCGAAACTAACACGTTCGAAGTAAGTTTTTTGATTTTATTTTTACAAATATTTTCTAATACGTGTTTACGACAGATTGATACTACTGCAATAACATCAACTTCAAATTATAATGTAAGTTCTTGCATTTTTTATTTTTTAAAATTACGTTGTATGTTTTTACAGTTCATCAACGATTTCATTAAAACGCCCTCAACATATTTACCCGACTTATTTCATGCTAACCCTTCATTTTCACCTAACACGTTATCACCCCATCCCGCGCATTCATCATTATTACCACGTCAACCGTCTCAAACAATGCAGAACTCGAGCACCAGGAGTTGTAATGTAAGTTTTTTAATTTTTTATTATTAAGAATATGCTTTAAGATACATTTTATTGCAGATGGTCGGAGGAGCCAGCATTACTAACACTGCAGGAGTTTAAGTTTTTCACCCTAATTGGCGAGGGTGAAAAAGAAATAAAAATTTAGAGCCATGGGTAGGACCATGGTTTTAAATTTAATGATATGGACACCATCCAAAACCCTACGATATGGCTAGAGGTAATTTTATTTAACAAATTTAATTTCAAATGTATTTACATTTTTTCTGTTTTTAGAACGCTTTTAACGAAGTGCTAAACCACGTCTTAGCTGGCGCCGATCCTTCTGATCGTGTTGGACTCGTTCTTAGAAACGATAACTTCTCCGAGAAACCGGTGGGCATCTCCTTCAGACGTAGAGATCAGCTCGATTCCAAAGTGGTCATGACAACCTTGGAAAAATTCTACAAAGTAACGCAAATTTCTTCACCGCTGATGCTCTACGTCTGCATGTCGACCGCGTTTCTCTACCTAGAGGGATGGGATGAGCCGCAACAGAATGACGGGCGTCAGCTACGAGGAGTTTTGCCGGCGCAAGACAGGGGTCCTCGTCATCAAAAACCAGGACAACCTGTGTTTGGCAAGAGCGCTCGTGGCGGCGATAGCGGTAAATGAAAACGACCCCTTTTGAAAACGCTACTTCGGTACGACAACCCAGTCATGCATGCTCGAGTTCAAGATCTGTGCGAAGCTGCAGGTGTCGATTTAACCAACGGCGGCGATCGAGGCCATATACAACAATTCCAGGACTATTTGGTAAAGTACACTATTGTAGTTTATAACCACAGATTGGGGAAAACTGTTTATTATGAGGGTCCTCGTAGTGCAGACAGGGTGGTTTTAAACTTGATTTTGGAAGAAGACCATTATAACGTAATCACAAACCTTTGTACCACTTTTAGTACGGCTTACTTTTGCGAGCTTTGCCGAACGCGTACAAATGATAAAATTCGACATAAGGGGTGTAAGTACATTTGTCCGGCATGTCACACTTCCCCTCCATGTAACCTAAATCTTGAAAGTATACCGTGCAATTCTTGTCATCGCGATTTCCGCGGACCCGAATGTTTTGCTGAACATACAAAAAATTTGTGCAAGATTTTCAAACGATGCAAATCCTGTCTTAATAGTGTTTGGGTAGAAAAAGCCGCCCACAAATGCGGATACCGGTATTGCACTCACTGTAAAAGTGAAAAACCGGTCCGTCATTTATGTTTCATGGCTCAAAATCCAGTCAATAAGAAAAACTTGATCAAAATTTCGTTTTCGTTTTCTATGATTTTGAATGTCGGCAGGATACTTCTGTAGATGATGTTCCGAATATGTTTATGCATATTCCCACCTTATGTGTGGCACAGCAAGTGTGCAAATCTTGCATTGACGTCGAAGACATCAATCAAGACTGCGCAATCTGTGGAAAACGCGAACACATTTTTAAAGACAATCCTGTCGGCGATTTTCTAAATTACGTTTCGACATTAAGGAAAAAATGTAAAGGGACATAGTGGCATTGGCGCATAATATGAAAGGGTACGATGGCGCGTTCATATTAAAAGCTTTGTTTGAAAACGCGAATGGGTGGAACCCTAAAATCATTACGACTGGTACTAAAATAATGTCAATTAATTGTGATAGCGGTATTAAATTTATCGATTCTCTCAATTATATGCCGATGCCATTATCTAAGTTACCCAAAACATTTAATTTTTCAGGCTCAAAAGGCTACTTTCCACACTTTTTAACACTTTGGCAAATCAAAATTATATCGGCCCATTACCACCCACACATTATTATGGCTGTGATGAAATGTCTTCTTCCGTTAGAAGTGATTTTTTGAAGTGGCACGAAAACCAGGTGAGCCTCGACGTTGTTTTGATTTTCAATCAGAAATTGTGAAATATTGCGTTGAAGACGTTAATATTTTACGAAAGGCTTGCTTGGAGTTCTGGTCACGCTTCACTACTTCTAACGGAGTAGATCCATTTAGGGAATCTTGCACAATCGCGGGCTCGTGCAACGCCGTGTTTAGACGGAATTATCTAAAAGAAAATTCCATCGGTTTAATACCTCCCAACGGATATAGAATGGCTGATCAGCAATCCACCATTGCAATCAAGTGGTTGCTTTGGTTGGAAAAATCTTTGGCAATTCAAATTCAGCACGCCGGAAATTCTCACGAAGTAAGATTGAAGGAGGGTATCTTAGTTGACGGTTTTTGCGCGGCTACAACTACAGTGTATCAGTTTCACGGCTGCTATTTTCACGGTTGCGAGATCTGTTTCCCCGATCAAACAGCTGAACTTGGCGGTAATAAAACTGATACAATGGGTATTAGACGTGAAAAAACAGAAGCTACAAGTGCCCGCATCCGTTCCTTCGGTTACAACTTGGTGGAAATGAAGGAGTGTAATTTCAAAACTTTTTAAAACAAATATTGAGGCTTCAAAATTTACAACTGATCACGCCATAATTCGGAACATACCTTTACATCCTCGTGATAGCTTTTTCGGTGGTCGTACGAATGCCATTAAATTACATTATAAGGCCGATGAAGATGAGCAAATAAGATACCTGGATGTTTGTTCTCTGTACCCGTTTGTGAATAAGTACGGGAAATATCCTGTAGGGCATCCGCAAATTCACATCGGGGACGAGACATGCCGCCAGTTATCTTTAGATTCGGTGGAAGGTATTGTCAAATGTGTTGTTTACCACCTTCAAACTTATATCATCCGGTCTTACCTTGTAAAATGCATGGTAAACTTTTGTTCATCCTCTGCAGGTTGTGTGGAGAGTCTATGTTTAACGGTGACTGTAACCATACGGATGATGAGCGTAAGTTTACTGGTACATGGGTAGCGGACGAACTTCGAGAAGCGCTATCACAAGGATATAAAGTTTTAGAAATTTTAGAAGTTTGGGAGTACGAGATTGCACAGTATAACCAGGGTTCTAGGTCTGGAGGTTTATTTTCAACTTATGTTGATAACTTTTTAAAGCTGAAACAAGAAAGTTCGGGATGGCCTTCATGGTGTACGGATGACCAATCGAGGGATCGGTACATATCTGAATATCTCGAGAGAGAGGGAGTTGCATTGGATACAACCAACATAGATGTAAATCCGGGTATGCGGTATATTGCCAAATTATGCTTAAACAGCTTTTGGGGTAAGTTTGCCCAACGGGAAAATCTAATGCAAACCTCGATCATACAAGATCCGTATGATCTATTTAAGATGTTGACCGATCCTTCTGTGGAAGCCCAGTCTCTTACTTCTGTTAATGATGACACCCTAATTTTAAACTGGGACAGGCCGAATGAAGGTATCATACCCCTTAACACGGTTAATGTAGCCCTAGCTGCGTACACCACCGCAAACGCCCGTCTAGAATTGTACAAATACTTGAAACAGTTGGACAGACGTGTCTTATACTTCGATACAGATTCGGTTATTTTTACAGAGAAACCAGGCGAATGGACCCCTGTAACAGGTGATTTCCTAGGAGACATGACAGACGAGATCGAATGTTACGGGCCTGGTAGTAAAATAACAGAATATGTTAGTGGTGGCCCTAAGAACTATGCCTTTAAGGTGTGGTCAACTAAGTCACACACTTACGAGTATGTATGCAAAGTTAAAGGCATCACATTAAACTTCAAAAACTCGCAAGTTGTGAATTTTGATTCCCTTAAAGACATGGTTCTTAACAACGTCGAAGACACGTATGTTCAAACTGATCGACGTATTGTACGAAACGCAGCGTTTGATGTTTTATCCAAACCCGAAAAAAAGTTTTCAGGGTAAAATATACAAAGAGGCGCCGGGTTGAGGATAATTTAAACACGTTACCATACGGATACCGTTTGTGATCACATTGTAATGTTTTTTTAGCTTTACCAAATGTTCCTGGAATTAATAGCTTTATTTTTTACTTATTTATTTATGTATTTATTTATTTATGTATTTATTTATTTATGTACTTATTTATTTTATTTTATTATGTATATGTTAGCTTTAAGTACTGATTTTTAATTTTTAATGTAACACTTTTAAATATTAATTGTTCATCTTTAGTATTTATTCTCAGCTTTATTAATTTGTATTCCTTTATTAATCAATTGATTAAAACATTAATACTGTAAAATAATTGTTTATTTTTGAATAATTACAATAAATTTTTATAAATCTAACAAATTTGTTTTTCGTAAAACATAAATTATACATCAAAATTACTAAATAATCGTTTCTAATTAAATTAGTATCAAACAATTTCAAAAATTCTAAAGTGTTAATATTACAAAGTTTAAAAAATAAATACAAGAGACAATATTGACCGCAGAAACCTGAATGGAAATCTTGCAGTGTTTGAGCATTATAAACCCAAGTTCGACAATTACGATCTAAAAATTTTTGGTGATTATTTTCAGGAGGTCTTCCAAATGAATCAAAGTATTCTCCGTTTCCATATTCATCAATGAAAAATGCAGCCCAATGTTGACCTGGTTTATTTGACGGATCGGTGTTTGCAATTACAGCAGCAGGTCTCGGTATACGATGTGGAAGTTGATTAGAAGCACAGACAATGCGTTGTACATTCTTGATGCTCGGAATACTCTTCAGCTGGTGTGCAAGCTCGACCTGGTACATCTTTACCATTAGTTCTGGACCACTCGCATAAAATTAATGCATGCTCCAATGCACATGACGGGTTTTCAATATTATGATGAAGACATTTGACTGCTTCCATATTTTTCTTTAATACTTTAAACGATGGACACTCAATCCCTTCCATGTTTATTATTGGTTTATTCAAAAATTTTAAAGTGTATTGTTTTTCGCTACCTTTGACAAAAATTGTGTTAAAGGGTGTTAACATTTTTGCGAGCTCGTTTTCAAAATTTTCGTAATTAATGTAGCCATCACTCCACCGTAATCCGTGAAAATAATGTTCTAAATAACGGATTTCTCGTTTTACTGAATTTGGCAACTTTGAATAATGACTTGGTGGTTTTATAAATAAAACTTCACAACAATGTCCATCGGAAGACACGATACCAATTTCCTTAGGAATAAATTTTTTATCTTCTCCTCGAAATCCCTGTATGTCAACAAAAGCATCCATTCTGGTGAGACGATGTTTAATAACTGATATGTTCTTAACTACTGAAATCAACCATCACATTTCGGTGTTTATCAATCTCGATAACGTTGTCAAACTCTGCGTATACTAAACAGTTTACAGTTTCCGCCAATGCATCTTCAAACCCTACCTCTATTCGCAGAGAACCGTTTTTACAAGATTCCACTGGAAATTCATATTTGCAGTGAGATCTGCAGTTAAGTCAAATGCTGTCAAACAGTAACCTTTGGCATAATCTTCGAGAGAAATTCCATTTCCTTCATTTAGAAAATGAATACCGGTTCCTGAGAATAATGTATGATACGCTCGTACATATGTAGATTTTGTAAAATCGGGTTGAAGTGGTTTGGATGGTATTTGTTGCCCGTCAATGTATAGTGAGAGGTAATTAATTTTATAATGTTGAAAATTGTAAGGATTAACAGCGTAATCGCCATTGAACGCTTTATTCGATATAAATCCTATAATGCAACGTTTTGGCAATTGACCCAAGAACACATTATCTAAAGATTTTCTTTGTAGTCCTGATGGAATGGTTAACACTTTAACGTCCGCTTTAGTTATTGGATATTTTGCAGTTGCAGATTGTAACGCTTTCGTGTGTGCAAGAAGTATTGTAGGATTAATTCTCATCCTTCTTACCAACAAACTCGCATCTAAAATTTTAACTTTGTATGTAGATCCTGATGCAGCCATTAAATTGAATGAGTCTCTTGAACGAACAAATTTTATTTTCATTTCAACTCCGTTGATTAAAAATTTTCTTGATTGAATATATCTGAATGCACATGTCCTAACATTTCAACATGTTTACTAGTAGATGTTAATGTTTTACGTTTACTAAATCCAGCGTTATCTTCTGTCAATTCATCAAATTTTCCCGGTGTATCTCTGTACCACAAACTACAAGTTAGATGCGATTCTTTTGCATCTGGTCCATAATTTAACAACGTTTCAATGTATGATCGGTAAGCATAAGTATTATTTGGTGGTGAAACAAGTTTTTGGTTTAAATAAACTTCAACTTGATTAAATAACGAATGCATCCAGTTGTTCACAGGTCCTACAACTTCGTTAACTGTTAACATTGAATCATCTTGTTTCACAATTTTAGTTGTAATGTAGAGCATCGTTTGACTTAAGTCCAGGTAATCATTACCATTTCCAGGCACTACAAATTCAATCGGTGCATCGTCACTCAGTGAAGATAGTGGTTTATAAAAATCCATTCTCCCGATTCAATCGAAGTTTGAGTTGACGGAAGTGCAAATAAATCTAATTCAGACTTGACGCATTCACAAGATTGGGCATGGAGAAAAGCCATTATTAATTTTGTCCAAATATATCGTTGTAAACGAGGTTAGAAACTTTTCGCTTAGGTTTTAACGTTTTTCTGTTAACAAGTGGTGATGAATGACTCGATATTTTCTGACGAGGCTTTTTATATCCCGATCCTTGCATTAAATTTTCGATTTTAACATCGGCTTTCCGTTTCAGATTTTGACCGGCTTCGCGCGTTCTATCTATGAAAGATTCTTTCATTGGTTTATTCTCTATGACATCACCCAGAATATTAGTTCCAGTTCTCAACACTTCTTTCCCTACCGCTTTAGCGCCAGATTTAAATAATGGAAGAACTGAACGAAATAATCCTCCTAACCAGCTTCCAATTCCGTGCCCTCGTTGATACGGAGCTCCCTGTAAATAGCACCGATACCGCTACCAGCTTGATTCATGTAATATTGTTGATACGGACAAGCCATATTGCTTTTTTTAAAATGAAGTTTTAAATTCAAAGTTCCAAACTCGAATGGCATTGCAGTACCCGTTTCAGTCCTTATATTCATTTCGATATTCTCAAACTCTCTTCGCATTACAGGAATGTAATGTACCGGAGAGTAAACTATATCTTTGTGACAGCCATAATTATAATTATCAGAAGTGACGTTCACAATTCTTAAAAGTGGTGATAAAATGTCACCGACAAATTGAGGTTCCACAATATCACAATAAACAAACATTTGCGAGGGTATACCAGTCCATATGTTTGCAGGATGTTTTGCAGTTTTTGCATTGCCAAATTTTGATCAGGCGTAAAACCCAATTGTAATGCTAACCGTTTAGAAAATCCTAGTACGCTTAGAAATGTGTTTAGAGTGAGTGAAATTCGTTTAGTTATTTTATTGTATTCAAAGTTTATTAGTGGTTTGATTAACTTGTGATTATTAATTATATCCAGAACGTCTTCGATTGTTTCATAGTTGCCGGCTGGAATTTTTATGATATGCCATTTGTCGTTAGAATAAACAATTTGTTCACCGTCTTTAAGAAAAAAGTTTACAGCTTTTCTAATACATCATCTACATAATATTCCTCGTTATCTGGTGGTTCAATGCGATAAAACATTAAGTTTTCAGCTTCACCAACGGCTAAGAATGAACAAGGGTATTGTAGCTCAGAAACTCCGACAACCCATTCTCCAACCAACCTTATACGTTTAGGTAGTTGGGTTGTGAAATTAGCGGTGGTATTATTCGGAAAATAGTGTATGGAACTATTGCTCAACAGTGTCAAGTAAAACTCGTTCTCCAAATTCATAATTGTTGTAAATCTTTAGCGTATACCCAGGAATTAAATTTCTCACCGTACCCGCTCCACTTTACAAAATATTGTTTATTTCGACCTTTACCTTTTTCTTTTAAAACTTTTTCAATTTTGTACGTTGTGTTGTAATCAATTGTAACTGGTTGTAGTTCTTCTTCATAAAATGTTCCTTCAATTGGTTCACTGTTTAAATCCACAATTTGATAGACGGGTGGTTTTGCGTTTTATAACTTTAACTATTTTAAATATTTCTTCACTCCAATTTGCAGTGTAACCTTTCTCGAAGACTAATTTGTTTCTGCTAATTCTTACATGCTGATTCAGTTTATATTTAGGTGAACGCTGAATACCTACACCGTCATGGTATAGATTTTTCCAAACTTGTAAAATGTTTTCGTCGTTGACATCATTGGGAGCCATTTTTATACTTCGATGGTATCTGTTGTTATAAGATAACACCAAATCTTGTAATACATTAATATATCGGTAAGAGTTTGAATAAGTAAAATAACGCCACATTCTTGTTTTAAGAGTTCTATTAAATCGTTCTACTACAGCAGCTTTTACATCAGGATTATTAGTTACATAAAAAGTAATGCTTTTGTCTTTAAAAATTTTTGAACAGGTCTAGCGATAAATTCTTTTCCTTTATCTGTTTGAATACTTTCAGGAATGTTTTGAGCTTCTTCAAAAATATTAGTAAATGCATCAGTAATGTTTTTAGCAGTTTTAAATTTAATAGGTCGTACCCAGGCTTTTTGGTGAAAACATCGATTACTGTTAATATGTAATTGTAGTTATCGTTATGTTTCCGTATACTCTGCATATCGCATAAATCTGCCTGCCATAATTGAAACATATTATTTACAATATATTTATTTCTCGAAATCGTTTTTAACAGGTTTGTGTACAGTATACGATTCTTGCTTCCGTAACCAGTTTCCTACATCATTTCTTGAATATCTATTTTTACACTTTGTATTAAAGAATTTGCGCCAGCAAATCCAACTTCATTAGCAGGGTCGAAATATATCGTGTTTAATTCCATGATTACAGTTTCAAATTTTCCCCAATTTAAAAATGTTGATGGTGTTTTACTCAGCAGTGGTGATGTTCTTGTACGTGCAGGAGTACCTTTTGTATAGGACTTCTTGATCTAGTCCGATGTATTGAGGTTTTCGCTTCGTTGTCTAGTTTTTTAAGTTCAAAATTTTGTTCTACTGGAGATACTACACTTCTCCGTTTTAAATTTCCGATTAGTTCGTGCGGGAAATTAACTTCTTTCATAAACGTTGCAAATTGTGGCCAACCTATTGGACTCGTATTTTTTCGAGGTCTGATTGCGTCATGCACCAAGTCTATAATATTTGACGAAGGAATTATTTTACCTTTTATTGCGACAGTTCCGTTTTTGTCCCACATTATATCACTCGAAGCATTTAACATTTTTCATGAAACTAACACCTTTTTCTTATACATAGTAGGAAGTGTATCTACAATTTCAGTGTCAGACATGCCTTCAGATTTTTCTTGTATTGGTATAGATTCTTCTTGTATTGGTATGCTTACAGGTTGTCGAACTTCATCGGCAAAATGTAAGTATCTTTGAAGAACATGATTATACTGCATCCATTTATCGTGATCAGAAAGTTTAGAATTCAAAATATTGTACATCTCGTTATCTAGTTGTGTTAATACATTATTTCCAACAGTTTCTGATGATTTCATTTGTTGTATTAATTCCGGTGGTACAAGTAACATCTTCTTTGCATGTTCCATGTTTAACCAAAAATGCTACTTATTACTCCACTTAGTAAAGGTGCAATGAGAAGTGGAAGAAATGCGCCTCCTTGCTGAACCAAAATTTCCTTTTTCTTTTGATAGGTTCTCCAGGTTTTACTAATCTTCTCAAGATGTGTTTATGTTGCGAAAGTCGTGATTTCTGGTGACGTGATAGAGGAATTTTTCCTTTTAAAGTATTGTATACGCATTCGCAGATGCAATGAACTTGTTTATCGTCTGCACATTTTAGCAATGCAAGACGTTCTTTATTTCCAGTTTCGCTAATGCGCGAAGAAGTTCAGAGTGTTTAACAAGCACCTTGGGCATTATTGATGGATTATTACAAATTTATCTGAACGAGTGTATTTAAATCCTTTTTCGGAACGTAAACACAGCATGCGCCGTCTTCGTTAAAAATCGAGCTTCGGTAACGAACTAAATCCGGTGTAGATTGTTTTAAATCGAAGAGTAGGTAGCCGTGAGGTTTAGATGTAGCATCAATGTAAGCTTCTTCTAAAAATTTAGAATTTTCAGGACAAATCTGTCTTGTTAAATGTTTAATTTGGGCTTTGTCGCGCGGATTTTTGAATAATACAATGTAATGCGTGTTTAAGGAAATGTCGCGCTGGCCTTTTCCTTGATGGAATATATTTTGAGTTAGGAAAAACACACTTAGATTACGGTGATGGCAACCTTTTGTAAATATATCCACAATTGAAGCATTTGCTTCACGCATTAAATCATCAATTATTATTAAAACAGGTTCTACACCGTTAAACAGATCCATACTCGGTAAGCCTTCTTGAAATTGCACTTCAGGTAATTTTTGTAAAGGGGTTGCCACTCGTCGTAAAACCAGAATATTTTTTCAAATTTAGCATCACATACTACGTTTATTTCTTTTAAGAAATTTACAATGAAATATGATTTACCACAACCTGAGGGGCCTGCAACAATCGCAGAGAAAATGGGTGTTCAATTGATACATATTACTCGTCAATAGTTAAATGATGAGTAAGGAGGTTTTTAAATTAAACGTGTTAATATACTCAATTTTTATTTTACAAATTATAATTACAAAATTATTTGTACAAAAAACCGATCATCATAAGATTCCATATAATTTTTATTGTGAGGGATACAAAATGTGGAAATTTATTAACTAAATCTTGTAATGTAATATTCTCCTTGTATTTTTCATCCAACACTTTAATGAAGTCGTCATACCCGATTTCTTCTATATCTACGTACTCTTGATAACCAACATTTTTCTTTTTATCAATTATGTTAACCACATCTTTAACAAATTCATAAAATTGGAAATCAGACTTTTCAATTTTTTGCATTCGAGATGTAAAATAATTCTTCATTTTCTAATAGATTGTAGCGAAGTAAGACCTAAATAAAGTTGATACTTTTCATCGTTCTTCTTTGATATGAAGCGTACAGCATTCAATTCTGTTGTGTGGATTGTATAATCTTCAAACTCGTATTTTTCCAACATCTTTATGGTTGAGCGTTTCAATGATATCATCAAGTTCATCCAGAAACGATTTAAATTGTGACAACGTAAAATGTACTGTAGAATTAAACCCTGATTTGATTATTTTAAACAAGGTTTAAAATCATTGTAAACATCCATTCCAAAACAAACTGATTTGGTATAACTTTTGTTTAGCGGAATAAATACCTCATTAAGCAGTGTATTTTTCTCACGTTGTTCTAGATTTTGTTTACAGTCTTCATCTGTTGTGACACCGTAAGATTTTTCGAGCATCGTTGCACATTTTATAGTCCACTTCTGAAGGTCTGTACACTGGTGATTGTGGCCTATGGTAAGGAGTTGTGTTCTTCTTGGCAGAGTTGAATTTGAATTTACCAGCCATTTTAAAATAAGTACTGTCGAGACACTTCAAGACTAAATGTTAGACACAAAGACGTCGCTTTTATACAATTCTGATATCATGACGTCAATGTTATTGGGAAAAACGTATATTACTTATTTTGAAAAATATGTTTTCGAAAAAACAACCTTGTACAACAACTTTAATTTAAATCTAGCACTGACTCTGAAGCCATACTGGTTTGACAGCCATATTGAATCGCTTTTGGGTAATTGTTTTTCGTGTTTGTTTTCTAGTTTATAAAATGTATGAGAGTGATAAATATATGTTCTTTTATCCTCTTTCATCTTGTTTATTAAATGTTTAATCATACAAGATGGCGCTACGTGAAGTGTTATTTTTGTTTGTTAATTAGTTTATAATGAATGAGAGTGATAAATATGTTTTTTATCCTTTTTCATCTTGTTTATTAAATGTTTAATCAACAGGTCTTATCCTACATTTTACAGCATCATTAATTCATCTTAATCAACCTTTACAGCTATATACAAACTTCAAACTCCATCTTTCAATTGTCGCCGTAGCCTAGTGGTTAAAGCCTTGGCTCGGTAATGCAATGGTTGCAAGTTCGAATCTCAACCAAGTTTTTAAATACATAAAAAACTTTAGGACGCCATGATGGGACGCCATGTTGGAAATTCAAATCGACCGCCGAAACATCCGCCATGATGGAAATCAACTTCAACAACAACAGCCTAATGAGGTGAGAGGCCGTATTTTCCATTGACGTCAACAGCCTGTTGACAACAACAGCCTAATGAGGTAGAGGCCGTATTTTCCATTGACGTCAACAGCCTGTTGACAACAACAGCCTAATGAGGTGAGAGGGCTAATTAGGGAACTGCCTGATGAGGTGAGAGGTAGGTGAGAGGCTGTTAGCCCTAATTAGGCTTTGCCTAATTATAGCCGTGGAGGTTTGAAGCTGTCCTCATTCTACTCAAGCTTAAAATCTTTATTGGAGCATCTGAAGAAAAGCAAATGATCAATGAAGATTCATCCCTGCAGCTTTCAGTAAACAACGTTTATATTAGTAGAAATATGTATTACACCGTTTTACTTAATTGCATGAATAAGCTGTTGATATTATTTGTGATTGCTTGATCGGGTTTGCTTTATTGCTGTGCCTTTTCTAGGATACATGCCTCTGCAAAAATCATATTTAAACAGTTGTTGAAATCCAAGCGAACTAAAACATATCCACCTGAATTGAAAAACTTTGCTCTCACTCTTAATTTCTATTCGCCAAAAGCTTACTTGTACGTTAGAAAAACGTTTCCCTAATATGCTGCCTCATCCACGAACTCTTCAAAAGTGGTATCAGGTAGTAGAATGTGATCCTGGGTTCCAGGAAGAATTGGTTAAGGTTTTGAAACAAAAAGTAGCTGAACTTAAGAAAAAGGAAAAGCATGCGTTTGCTCATTAATGGTTGATGAAATGGCTATACATAAAAAAATAGAATGGGATGGAGAGAAGTTTTTAGGGTAGGTTTTGCATGAAGTTGGTTAGCAATTCAAAATATTGTTTTTATGTTTTGCAAGTAATTGAAGGTTCTAATTATATAGGTACGTTAACATAGGAAAGGACCTCGAAAGCGATTCTGAAGTGGAAGCAAAAGAAGCTATAGTATTTTTAATAAATAGTTTAAATGACACGTGGAAGCTACCAATAGGATACTTTTTAATTAATGGAATATCAGGAGCTCAAAGAGTAATCTAATAAAGATATGCTTAAAAGTAATGCACGAAGCCGAAGTTACAATTACAAGTTTGACGTTTGATGGTGCAGCATCAAATATTAGCATGGCTAACCATCTTGGAGCTGATTTGTCAGTTAACTCTGTAAAAACATATTTTTCACATCCAGTTTCGAAACAACCAATATATATAATATTCGATCCTCCGCATATGTTAAAAACTCATACGAAATACCTTAGGTACATATAAAATCATATTTGATAACAATAATGAACCAATTTTGTGGAAATATTTAGAAAAATTAGTAGAAATTAAGGAAAAGGAAGGTCTTCACCTAGCAACGAAAATAACCAAAAGGCATATTAATTGGTGCAAAGAAAAAATGAAAGTTAAGTTGGCTGCACAGACTTTTAGTCTAAAAGTTGCTAAGGCTTTAAATTATTTAAGAAATAAATACTCAAACGATTTTGAAAATAGCAAAGCCACGGAGAAGTTCATTATGAACATAAATGATATATTTGATATCTTAAATAGTCGAAATTTGTTAGCGAAACATTTCAAATCAAGCATGCAACAGCATAACAAGAGTATAATTTTGAAAAAATTAATGAATCTATAACGTATCTCATGTCACTTAAGTGCTCCAACAATGGAGAACCGCTTTATTTAAGCCAAAGAAAAACTGGCTTTATTGGTATGATTATTAGTTTAAAATCGTATATGGGCATTTGGAATAGTTATGTAGAAAATACTAATTGTAGTTTGAGATATCTTTCTGCATATAAACTATCGCAAGATCATCTTGAAGTTTTCTTCAGTGCAATTAGGAGTCGTGGGGATACAACAACAATCCAACGGCAAAACAATTTCAAGCTGCATATAAAAGACTGTTGATGCACACAAGTGTTACTGGATCTTCTAGTGCTAATTGTATTGAACAAGCACCTTCAATAATTTTAGCTATGAGCACATCAAACAAGGTAAAAATGAAAACCATTGATCATCAACTAATTGAAAATTTTATAACTGATGAGAATAATAAAGAAACAATCAGTGACCCTGATTGCACTTTAAATAATTTAAGCTATTCCGAAAATTTGTCTTCTTATGTTTCAGATGTTGTAGAATATATAGCTGGGTTTGTAGTTAAAAAATCAAAAAAAACCTTGGATTGTGACATATGTTTGTGCATAATTGAATGTGGTAAATTAGAGTCCACTTTCATAACTCATAAAAATTACAGCAATTTTAAACAGTGTTTAGTTCAACCATCTAAAGATGTGATACGTATATGTAAAATTGCTGAAAGAGAAATTCGAATGGTGCATGAATCAAGAAAATTAAATGACAAAAACTGATGACAAAATTAATTATCAATGTTATGACTACTGTGCAAGGCTCTGTCTTTAATCAATATAAAGAACATATGTTTGATCATGATTTTCCAAGCAACCACCTTTTAAATTTAATTAAAATGATTTGTTTTCATTATTGTAATATTAGATTACATCATGAAGGCGAAAAATAAATAATAATGCAAACAGACTTAGAAGTAAGTTAACTAAAACTATTTTGTTTTCGGGTCAATAAAATAAATGCTTTGAGTAAACTGTAATAATTTGTAATTACTGTACCTACTATATAATCTATTTGAACGAATATCCTTTCTGAAATAAAAATTAATTCGTTTTATAAGCGCTCGTATAAGGAGGACCAGCCGTATTGTGACGTCACCTGCGCAGAAGGTGTTTGCTTCAACGATTCGGTGCAAGCCACGTCTATGGTTAATGGTCTAAGGTTTTAGCATACTTTTTAAATTCGAAATTTTCACAAAATTATTTAATGTGGGTTTCACGATTTTTTAATTCAAGTTGATGTTTAAGTTTAATTTGGCTAAATTCACCGTGAGTATATTTGGTTTTCTTTCCTATTTGTATTAATTCTAATTGATATATATATATACAGGGTATCCCAACTAAAACTTGACCCCTATAACCTGAAAACTAAAAATATTTTAAAATTCGCCGAGACACATTGATTTTTGTTCTTAAGGGGAGCCTTTTTGACAGTCAAGCCAACTCGATATGTTCATCCCCCTAATGCCTAGTAACCCGAACTTTAAAATTTCAAACAAGACTACCCCACTTGTGGCATATCATTTTAAAGCTCTTTTCATTGTAAATACAATGACACTTCGTTTTTAGAAATCGGTTGAGATTTGACTGAATTATTGGTACAAACGAATAGTTGACAAACCAACGTACTCGTAGTAATTTTACGGAGTACACGCCACTCATAAGTTTTTTTATCGACTACACACGACCACATTTTACCTATTTTTGTTGATGTGTCTATCAGTTCACAATAAAAATCAGAAAGAGGACAAAAGCTGAAGCAAATAGTAAGTCAGATACTAATTGTTTTTTTGTTTATAATAAGTCTATAGAAAATCAGATCTTCTCTGAATAACGAAACACTGTCACAAAAAGTCGCCGTTTTTTGTTTGTGACAATCGTTAATTTCAGCTTGATCTTGAAAGTTTTAACGTGTTTTAAAATGGTTTATTTAGTCCCGAAAGAGTAGAAATTGTTGCAATTTATTATCGAAATAATGATTGCGCTAAAGCTACAGCACGAATTTTAACGCAAATCATCCTGAAAAAATGTAAGCCCCCAGTACGTTAAACAACTGATTGACAAGTTCGTTGCAACGGGTTCGCTTTTAAACAGGAAACGTGCAGTACTTGGTCCAGTTCAAAATGAAGCACTTGAAGTGGCAGTTTTGGGTCATGTACAGATGAACAATAAGCAATCGATTACAACTGTATCTCAAGCTTCCGGCGTATCCCGTTCCAGTGTTCATCGAATTTTGCAAAAATACAAGTTTCATCCATTTAAGATGATGCTGGTTCAAGAGTTACATTAAGATGACTTTGATCGCCGTAACGAATTTTGCGAATACTTTAGTGAACAACTTCTACAGAATCCAAATCTTTTTCTACAATACATGTTTTCCGACGAATGCACATTTATGTTGAATGGCGAAGTAAATAGACACAATTGTCGTTATTGGAGTGATGTTAATCCTCATTTAATTAGAATTTCATATTCAGACTCCTCAAAAATTAAATGTTTAGGCTGGAATTTTGAGGGACCATATTGTTGGACCATTTTTCATTCAAGGTAATCTCAATGGAAACGTTTATCTAGAATTATTAAATATACAATTCATCCTAGGAGTAACAGAGATTTTAGAAGTGACCAAAATTTACTAGAAAATGAATTAACCTTCGACAAGATGGTACGCCACCGCATTATACTGTGGCTGTGCGACAATTTTGAATAGTATTTCCAGGACGTTGGATTGGCAGAAGAGGTCCCGTTGAATGGCCACCAAGATCTCGGATCTACCCCTTTAGACTTTTTTTGTGGGGCCATTTAAAATCACGAGTGTACGCCACGCAGCCTGAAACATTACAAGTGTTACGTCAGAAATTGTAGAAGAATGCCAATTAATAACTGCGGATGTTTTCAATAATGTTCGAAAGAATTTGAAAACCAGACTGTATTATTGTTTTGCTAGCTAACGGGGTCATTTTGATCAATTCATCATATAAATCTGACTATTATTTGCTTCAGCTTTTTCTTTCATTTCTGACTTTTTTTATAAACTGATAGACATTTCAATAAAAATATGTAAAAGTGTAGTCGTGTGTATCCGATAAAAACTGTTTAGTGGCGAGTATTTAGGTTTGTCAACTTTTCGTTTGTACCAATAATTCGGTGTCAAATCTCAACCGATTTATAAAAACGAAGGTGATCATTGTATTTGCACTGTGAAAGGAGTTGCAAGCTGATGTTCCACTAAATGGGGTGAATCTCATTTAAAATTTTTAAGTTGGGGTATCTAGGCATTAGGGATAAGCATATCGAGTTAGCTTGACTTTGTCAAAATCTCCCTCAAAACAAAAATTGACGTGTCTCGGCAGAAACTTGACAAATACTATAGTTTTCACATTATAGAATGGGTCAGAAGTTTTCGTTAATATACAGTAATAATATGCTTTAGCACGTTGCGTTGCCTAGATTCCCAAAGTGGTCCAGGTGGACCCCAGGGGTCCACGGGAGCCCGATAGGGTCTACGCTTGCGTGGAAAAAATGGGGGTCCACAACTCGTTAACGGGGGTCTATAAAAATGTATTAGGTGACCCGACTTGACTTCTCTTATGAATAAGGGAGACAATAATATATATAGGCAGACAATATTATAAGAAGCTTGACTTCTCCTATGAATATAGGAAGACAATATTATAAGAAGCTCAGCAATTGTTTTTGTAAGAACTTGCATATTCCATATTCAGAAAGAGCGTGTCAAGACTCGCCGATGCCGCGCCGCCCGCCCGCCTAGTTAAAGTCGTGTCTGAACTTGCATGAACTTGTTGGATTTTTCTTTAATATAAATACGAATGCGAATGATAAACATTACTCAGTTGTTTCCGGAATTTCAAAAGAAAGTGTACCTATATAAGTGTTCACCAGTGACGGAAGTAGTTTTCAGACTTTTGAAAATTAAAGTGAATTGATATTATTGTTTGCCAGTGTTGGAAAAGTAAGTACCTACCTATCTATTTGTTAGCAACTTGTATCTTAAAAGCCACTTCTATTATGTTTGTTAAATCATTTTAAGATTACTTAACAAACATTTTTTTCATATTTACAGGTAAGTAATTGATACGAAACATGGCTGAATCTAAGAAGAAGTGTCGACAGTACAGTGTTGAATATTTGAAATTTGGTTTTCTTCCATCAAATACAGACAAGCGATTGCCCATGTGTCTTTTATGCAACAAAGTCTTGAGCAATGACTCTATGAAACCATCGAAGCTGGAAGATCATCTAAGAAGGTGTCATCCTGACAAAATAGGTAAGGATTTGAAATATTTCCAAACATTGAAGGAAAAGTATGAAAAGAGACCCACCGTGCATAGTATGTTCGCTTCAACGTCTGAAAGCAACGACGATGGCTTGCGGGCATCTTACAATATCTCATTACTTATAGCAAAATCTGGGAAACCGCATACCATTGGAGAGGAGTTAATTTTGCCTGCTGTTGAAGAGGTCTTAAAAACTGTCCTGCACAAATCTTCATTTGACATACTTAAAAGAATTCCTTTGAGTAACAACACTGTACAAAGACGTATTGATGAAATGAGCTCTGATGTTGAAAGTTTCTTGTGTAATTATCTGCAAACAACTCATTTTTCTATTCAACTGGACGAGTCAACTTTACCTGGCAATGAAGCATTATTATTGGCATATGTTCGATTTATCAAAGGCGAACAAATGTTTGAAGAGTTACTATTCGCGAAAACTTTGAAGACTGACACTAAAGGTGAATCAATTTTTAATGTTCTGAATGATTTTTTACGGAAAAATCAATTGCATTCACAAACATTATTTCGGTGGCAACAGATGGAGCTCCTGCCATGGTCGGGCGATATCGTGGGTTTATAAGTCATCTTAAAAGGATTATACCAGAGGTAATTGCAATTCACTGTGTCATCCACCGACAACATCTAGTAGCGAAAAATTGAGTGATAGATTGCACCAAGCGCTTCAATTTGTGATTAATGCAGTTAACAAAATAAGAAGCAATGCATTAAATACGCGCTTATTTGCACAGTTGTGCGAAGAAAATGATGAGGACTTCCAACGATTGCTGCTACATACCGAAGTACGCTGGTTGTCGAAAGGTGCATGTCTATCAAGATTCTATTTGCTTTTCGACTCTGTTTTAGAGTTTCTGAACACTAAAGATCCTGTTTTAAAAAGAAAACCTCATGAATTTCAAAGCAGACATTGCGTATTTGACAGATTTGTTCAAAAATTCAATGACCTCAACCTACAGTTACAAGGGACAGCCTCAATTTGATAAAAACAAAGAGTGAAATTTCAGCTTTTCTTGGTAAACTGAAACTTATGAAGCAAAATATTGGTCGACGTGAATTTTCCCAGTTTCCAAATTTATCGCAGGTAGAATGCCTCGACGAAGATATTCAGACGTATGTTCAACATTTGATTGCCCTGTATGATGATTTTAAAATCAGATTTGAAGACATTCTGTCGATGGATATACCACCATGGATAATAAATCCATATGATGAAACTGAAGTGGAAAATGTGGTACTGCAAGAAGAGCTACTCGAGCTTAGCACTAATGAGGAGCTCAAAGTAGCATTCAAAAGAGGGTATCAATCATTTTGGCTGCAGGCACAAATACCGGAAAAATATCCAGGACTGTGGGGGGAATTGTGCAAAATTTCTCATAGCGTTTCCTTCGTCATATCTTGTCGAACACGCAGTTTTAGTGCCGTAACAAACTTGTTGACAAAAAAAACGGACGAATTAAATATTACAGAGCGAGGAGATTTACGGTTATACTTAACTAAACTCAAGCCAAATATTGATAGCTGTCAATTCACCAAGTACATCCCTCCCATTAAAAAATTATAACTTTTATCTCAGATTACAATGGTAATCTGAGATAAAGATGCTTATCAAAACTAATAATGATCAAAACTTTGATTATATTGCGACTGTTTTTTAAAATAATAATCATTATTAGTTTTGATGTTAAATTTTGATTCTACTAAGACTGTTATAACAACATAATTAAAAGTGTAGTAATTTTGTGTTTGAATAAATAGCTACAAAACAAGAAAATATTTATTTTTACTTTTACCACTCCGAAGTGGGAGATTATTGGTTTCTTGTACTGTGAGTCAATCTTAGAATACAAAAGTAAAGTAGGAATCCAACTGTTGGATGAAGACGCTTTTTTAGACTGAGCTTTGAAACTTAGCTTGAATGACCAATACTCACATCATAATCAAAGCAATATAAATTCTCACCTTTTTTTGAAAACTTTTCAACTCACAGTTGATTGAAAAATAGCCACAACCCCAGATTTTCATAGACATATACTTTTTCGGGTTTTGGAAGTAAGATTAGTAAATGTAATAGCTGCAGGGTCCACCAGATCTAGCAATAATGTTTAAAGTGGTCTATGAGAAAAAAAGTATGGGAACCTCTACGTTCAGTACACCATAATTTTATTGTTGATAATTGTGCTTGGATAACTTTTTGAAGGGTAGTGGAGTGGCTGTTTAAGAATCTTCCTATCAATGAAGACCAGTTTTTCACAGTTTCGCATTAATTAAGCTGCAAACCACCGTGAATACCACGTCTACATGGAGTTGGTTATGCTGCATACTTCCAGCGAGGAGTCAATCTGCCTTCTGTTCTTAACCGCGCACCTCCTCTAAAGGAATCCTCTCGTGTTCTATTAACTTCCTAAACTTTAGATACCGTCGCTTTAGCAGAATACCTTCATTCTCGGAACTACATTCTATTGATTACAGCTAAGTTTTAGTATTTAAGCCACTTATTCATAATAAAAATAGAATGAAGCTCAAGTACATATGACATAAAGCGGTTCGATCGCCAAATATTTAATTAGCTTTTATTCGGTGTACACTCCTCAACTTGGACGTTTTTACTTCAGCTTTGCTCAGGCTTGAGGTGCTTTGTTTAGAGCAGTTGTTGCGGACACAAAAAAGACCTTTTGGGTTTGCAGGAGGTACTTACCCTTTCATGCTAGTTTAGGTTTAATTTAAATCACCGTGTCTAAGTGATATGTGACACTAGGCCTTAATAGTAGCCAATCCTCAATTGGAATGATCCTATTAACTCGACCAGATAACTAGAAAACGACCTGAAATTCTACGCATTAGTTTGCGAGTCTTATTTGTTGTAACGAGGCTGCTGCTAACGCACGTAACTATATGCACAGATCTCTCTATTTCTGTCACATTCTCCTAATATTTTAAGATTTGTTTGTTAATACTGAATTGTCTGTCTTTTTCTCTGGTTTCAGTGTTCGATTTAGCATATTATATTTTAAGTAAAATTATATTTGATCTCCTGTTGGTCGGTTTTATTTCTTTTTTATCAGTAGGTGGCGCTTTGTTAGACCACAGTCTAATTTTTTATAGTTCTTGAGGGATCCTGCGCAACTCTCCAAAGCAGCCGGACGCTTCTGCTCTAATTACTATAATTCTTATCCTCCACGGGTGGTATGCTAAAACAGGAATTCTTTTAATTTTTTTTATTTACTCAGGTTGAATCGCTAGAGCCGTCGCTTCTTTTGTTATTTTGTAAGCAACAACCGTTACAAATTTGACGTCGTTTTATGATATTTCTTTATTAAATTTTAACTTTATTTAATTAGACGACCCACGTACTTCCACGCTAGAAAAATCAGAATCTGCATTAAATCTCAGTAAGTGGTTTGTATCAAGGCCACTTTGTATCTTTTGAATGATTGCGTGAGTTTTCTGTTAACGACAATAAACAAAAATAGCATCGAAATTTCCTAAAATAAAAATTTTCATAAGTTATTCGGTAATTAATATCAACGGTGACATTAAAATTCTTTACAAAAAAATAAATGTTTAAGTGTTCTTCCTGTGCGGTATTCTAGAAATTTGCAAAAAAGGTTTTAGCGTGATGTAATCGTGACATTAGAAATCAAATAATTAACATTTTTTTCCATTTTCTCTAATAAATCGTAGAAAAATTTGGACATTTTCACTTTCTTTTGATTAATTTTAAGAGATCCTTAAATCTCCTAATAAATGTTATCACATGGTTTCGTTAACTACATGTTTATTTGTATGGGTACATGTGATTGTCTTTGGAAATGGAATTTGCTACGATTTCCACGGATATTTCTCAAGTTTTGTGCCTAACAACGCTTATCGTATTCCCATGAAGCCCTTTTCCCCACTGGCTGATCTCCAAATCATCACGACACAAAGGTTTACGTCTCTACGATAGCTTCTCTGTTAAAGGTTTTACAGGCAAGAACTTGAAATTAAAAATTACATCTATGTGGCAAAGCATTTATAATTTATTTCAGGAAGCCAAAAGTTGGTGATAATTATAAAAAATTTGAATTTTTGAAGCCCAAATTGGATTAATTTAATCAAGAAATTGATAACAACATTTATTGTAAGAAGCTAATGTGGCTCAGAAGTAAAGACAGCCTTGCAGTTACCAAAATATTCGTAGCAATATATATAAATAAAAAAAATTAAATTAAACTTAAAATTTTTCTCTCTTTTCAATTCTTCTTTCATCCAGTCTTTTCCTTTACTATTTTACTCGAGTATCAGACTTTTTCCCTTCCATCTATTCTCATTTCACACATTCCTCTAACATATGCTCCTCGTTTTTCTTATCCTTCTCCGCATATTCTACACTTTTTCTCTCTGTCTTCCCACCTATTTCCCACCAAGGGTTTTAATATTTCTTAGGTTTCTCATTATATCTTATTTTACACCAGCTACTGTTTCATTTCATCCTTTTCCCATACCCACTTTTCCTTTTTTTCCTTCTATTTTTGTGTAGATATGATTAGTTTTGATTTCATTTCATTCGCTTTCCAATCAATTTTGTATTATTTTTCTATTAATCAGATTACTTCTTTTATTTCCTTTGCTAATGTTATATTTTACAACCAAGTCGTCAGCATATGCCAGCGCCCACACATTTTCTTCCCAATTACAACACATCCTATTTAATTTTTTTTTAAGTCAACTTTCCCATTTTTTATATACCGATTGAAAACGGACATGTATTTATTGAACACTCCTGCTGCAACTCCATCCTCGTCCAGAATGCATCACTAACTCTCCATCTCTTTTTGTTCTACGTTTTGGTCCCTTGGTAAATTTCTTCTATTGCTTTTACTATTGTTTAGTTTATTTCGAAATTTTCCATAATACTAAATTTTTTATAGTTTTTTATATCATTTATTTTTCCCCTTGTAAATCGGACTTACTACTAGGTACTTCTTTCTACTCGTTTCAATTGTGTTCTTAAGAAATACCCATTAATCTGTAAGTACATCACTAAATAATTTGGAAAAACCGTAAATAACATGTCTTTAGAGAAATTTCGGACCCAAACCAATCGATTTCCATACTTAGAAAATTGTTCAGATGTTTCGCCGCAATGAAATTTAAGAAAAACAATTTTCCGTTTGTAAAAAATTTCCAAATGGCCAATGTTAAGAAAATCACAAATTACAAGGCACGATAAAAAATTGAATATACAAGTATTTCATATTAAAGAATGAAAAACGCCTCTGATGATGCCAATTTTTAAGAATTTCCGAAAAATTTTAAAAATTAAGTTCTATAACATACTCGCATAGCAGCAGAAAATTTTCAAATTTTGTTAAGTTCCAAGAGCTCGAAGTCCGAGTTATTAAAAAGCAGGACTCAGAAAGCTTCGGAGGGATCCTTTTCTTCAAAGCCAAAGAACCCGTCGGTTTGCATAAAATTTAAATTCTCCAACAAGTGCATCAGAAACCATTCTTATTTTTTTGCTTTTTTGTGCATGGAAGTTCTTACAATAAAAATATAAATTTTTTCAGGATGTTTTAGTCTATTTTTAAACCATTTCCCTTCACATTTTAGAGCTTTTAAGTGTATTATCAATGAAAATAATGCAATGTATTAATTTATTTAAATAATAATAATAATTCAGTTTATTTCCAAAGTAATGGCAGTGCTAAATTTAGAATAATACTTACAAGTTTGGAAACTGTAACGGTAATCAAGTGGTCCAATACAGAACCTCTGTTCTAACTTACCGACCACTGTCGATGAGGATGTAAGTATTAAATAAAACATAAATATAGTGAAATTAATTATGAGAAATCCTCCCTTATAAGATAACATATTTAATTACACATAGAAAAAGTATGATCAAAGTATTTGTGTTACAATACATATATGTACGTATATATATTACTAACCGTAAGAAAACAAAATTATTGTTTAATAATAGTTTATTTATTTAAAATCTGAGTCACTTATTGTTTAAAAGAAGTAATGCTTAAAGTTTTTACGGTACAATGGTAAGATTATTACAGATGTGATAAATATTATGAGTAAACAGCGTTTGACAAAGTTCGTTTTGAAGACAGGTACGTCAAGAGTCCTCTGTGCCTCACATTTTGGTTGTGCACGTCAGTACGATATTTGATTTTATTTGAAAGATATGGAGGTTTGTTAGTGATGATGAGTTTGTGATAGAAAACGCAAGCATTAAGATAGAACTTCTTTTCCATATTTATCCAGCCAGATTCTTTTAATTTATGAGTGATGTGTTCGCGACGTCTAACTGCCATGAATAAAAACGAAGACAAGCATTTTGGAGTACTTGTATTCTTCTTGGAAGAATAGTTAAGGCAGAGGACCATAAACTTCATCACGCATTTCTAAAGCGTGATAAGATAGAGATTGTCACATAGTAATTTTTTGATTTTTTTATTTAATAAGTGTCTAACAAGATATAATAATTTGAGAGTGACTTAAGACAGTCGAAATGGACATTTTAACATGTTCAGTGAAACTCAATTTATTGTCAAAGACCAAACCCAAATTTTTGTAAGTTTCTGTGTAACGTATTGGTTTGTTTTGAATTTTTAAGATAAATGATGGGATTAAAGTTTTCATTATTTGCGCATTTCCAAGAGCATGAAATTTGATTTGAATTGAAAAATATTTAGGAATGTCTACAGCAAAGGAAGATAAGACATTTAAGTCGTCATTCCCCGATTTACAAGCAAGCAATTGCATCTTTGGGATGAAAAGATATATATATTTGAGTATCGTCGGCATACTGATGAAATTTTGAGAAATTTAGCACAATCACAAAGTTTTACAAGAGTTGATAATATTCAAGTCTGGACCCTAATATAGAACCTTGAGGTACTCCATTAAGGATGTTGCACCGTTTGAAGTATTTCCTCTTAATCTAACACACTGATGACAATTTTACAAATAACTAATTAGTAAACTGAGCAGGGTTATTTTCAAATCCATACTTATGTAAAATGGATATCAGTATTTTGTGATTTGTAGTTTCAAAAGCCTTATAACAAACAAATAGAACAAGAGCAGTGATTTTGTTTTTTATCTTTAGCAGTGATAATGTCATCTACTATATTTAATAACGCACTAGTGCAACTAAACCCTGGTCGAAATCCAGACTCCTTATTTGATAATATATTTTTCTTATACTAAGTATCTTCTAATCTGCAAGTTCATTATTTTTCTAAAACTTTTGACAACATCTGGAAGAATACTGATAGGACGAAGATCATTAATTTGATTAGGATGTTTGACTTTAGTTATAGAGAACGACTAGAAGCAGTCTTCCAAGCGTCAGGAAAGTCCCTTCAGTTAAACAATAATTTATTAAGTTTTTTAGATAAGGTAAAACAAATAAACAACCCAGGCTGGACCCATTTCAGCACTGATGTTTTCAATAACGATTTCTTTGGATTTTATTGACATGATGCATTTATAAATTTCCTCATAATCCACAACGGTAAATTTGAAAGATATTGTTTCATTTCGCTTATAAAAATCAAAAAATGTAGGGTCAACACTAGAAAGGCAAATGAAAACTAATTGTCGCTATCAATATAAGATGATTTACCACGGTTAAATTAATGCAGTATTAAACAATTGAGCAGCATAATTTAAGCTTATTTTGAATTAATACCGACACACTAAGCAATCTCAATTTATTAATCTTTAAGTACCTATCTTAAAAAAATGTTAAACAGTTTTCCCGGAAAATCGTTGAATAGTTTGCTTATTAATTGAATTCGATCGATGTTAAAATAAGATAAAGAAATAAGAAGAGTTGTATGTTGATTTTCATTTAAAATTTTGTTGGTGAGTTTCATACGATTTAAGTTACTTTTTAATTGGAAACAACACCACAGCTAATCCATTTAATTTAATAACTGGATATACTGCAGATTAGTTTGTACCCTAAGATCAGTAAATCATAAGTGACGCTCGTAAATTGTGCAATGTCAACAACATGAGCATCTTTAGTAATTGTAAAATGAAGCTAGAACCGATAGTAGGTGCATATGTTCTTAGACCTCAAATTCAAGAGTAAAACTATAATGAAAGTTAAGTTGTTTTAACTTAGGTATTAATTGAAAATTAATTATTTATTTCATTTTACAACAATACGATATTCTGCAGATAAAAATTAAAAGATATAAAAGCAGATAACTTACTTTAGAATTACGTAATTGCTTAACATAAAATTTAAAATGTTACAACTTATAAATAATACAAAGTGCCACATCAGAAGCTTAATGTATATGAATATAAACATCATGTTTCTAGACACAGAATTTCTACACATTTATTTTCAACTGAAAAACAAGCAGGAAAATTTATTTTATTTTAACCGAACGGCATATTTTTAACAAAAACTGACCGATCAATTTCTGAAAAAGATTTGCTACAAAGTGTTGTGACTATGGTTTTTATCGTAGCGGTACTGAAATGGTAAAAATCAAACTTGAGTCACAGCGGCTTCTGCCAATTTTTTTTTAAAGATGTTCTTATTTAATTTTTTCCACAAAATGACCGAACAAATTTTAGATAGAAAGCGTGATTCTGTAGAAATTAAATAAAATCAGTACGACGAGAATGTAGATCAAAGATTTTGAGAGGAAAACTCTCGTGGAAGGGAATGTTACATGCATTCCATCTCCAGTATTTGAAGTTAATAGTTTTTCAGAAGCGTTATATTCCAATTTGAATTTAAACATTCATATATGAAATGTAACAACTTTACCCACTTTTTTGAAACTTTAAAAACATTTAAAGATATTTGAATAAAATTCTTGAATGAATTCAGTAATTTGTGAGATACCTTGTAATAAATTCATATTGTTATAATTAAAATAAGTACAAATCCTGAACTTCTATCATTTAAACATGGTTGCCCTTGTCTTCAAAGATCAAACGCGAAGACGTTAGATTATTGACTCTAAGAGAGAACCACTTGGTAGAACTAACAGTTACTAAGTCTGAGAAATTTTTCATTAACTTCTTTCAAGTGGCGGCTCGTGGTCAACATACTGGGAGGTCAAAAATTAATTTAAAAAAGTATAAATAACTCAACATGCACCGCAAAATTTTAAACAATCTACTGTTTTTGTTCAAAAAGATAGCGATTTTGCGAAAGATTCTCATTAAAATCTCTAAAATATTTTTTCTATGAAGCATTGTCTAGCTGTGTATCAATATCAACGGCTTTCCTACAGTTGCAAAATTTACTGAGCATTTCACTTAATTTTGTAGACAAAACATGTTTTTATTTCACTTTTTTTAATATGTTTTAACCTCTGAAACCAGATTTGGACTATATTGTAGTATGACGAGTCACTAAAAAATAATAAACAAACAAAACAGTAAAATACATTTGGTACTTAACAACCATATATCCAGTTAACGCAATCGTACATTATTACCTTAAGAAAGTTTCGATGAACGAAAATCTTTATTTTTGTGCGTTGATAGTCTTGTCGTAAACTTTTTTCTGGCAAGGACGACCATTAGCCTGAACTCTAATAATTTTGTTATAATTAAGTTTGTTTAGCACTTTTTAGTTGTTTAATTTTTGCACTACCGACATTTTCTATTATAGCGCATTCACTCCGAATAAAAAAAATAGTATTTTTACAAAACAACACAACAACACTAAACATACAATATAAATTCTTAAATTGATTTAAAACCGCGAAAATCGAATCAAAAATTTAGGCGTCGTTGTGCACTTCTATACGAAGTCAAATAAACTGCGGGATCCGTGGCTCATGACCCAAAGTTGATTATTGTTTCGGACGTTCGCGTTTATTCGGGCGCTAAGGTTGAAGAGGATGAATTACGAACGACGGCCGATAAATTTTAAGTTATTGTACTTGCGACTTAATTACCTATTTTAATAAAACACGTAATAATGAATCATTTTTTATATATTGTCAAATTTTTGAGGCCATTGACCAAATGACCATATGGACAAGCCGCCACTGACTTCTTTAGTAGGATAAAAAATAAGAAACAAAAAAATTACAAAAAGAGACAATCAGGACAGAGGCATACAAAATATTGTTGAACTTCAGATGTGCTTCAAATTAGTAAGCCACAACACAGCTTCATTTTTTACGTTTATAAACCCTTCTTTAAACTTTGTTAATAGACAATCGTCCACAATATGTGCAACAGTCTTTGCTTTTCCCATAGTCACAATGTAGATTCAAAATCGCACCTCATTTAAACGGCATAGAGTGTGGAAGGTCTGTTCTACGCGATTTACTTTTGTTCAAATTTTACTTTTTGATCAAAGCCCAGGACTTCTATTATTGGATCATCAATAAGATGTTTTTTGAAAACATCAACTCCAGGTCCTCATTTTTTCCACTCTTCAACATCCCAGAATGCCACACTTAGGTAGTCGTGCAACCAAACAAGACTTCAAGATTTAAATCTTTTATCTTGAAGGGTTTTTCAGTATCATTTCAGTTTTTTGAAACCCATCGAAAAGAGTAGATTTAATTGGTTGCACTAATTATGCGCATGGTACAATTCAACTATGTCTCCATTTTTTTATGTGTTAAGTGGTCATACAAACAGGAGCACAATTTCATGCTGTAGGAATAAATTAATGCAAATGCAGCTCTACAAAGTGTTTTTGTATCTACTTCCAAGTTGTTCCAGCTAATTTTTGAATGACGTTATTTCTTGTTTCGTTTCGTTTTTACTTTTTACTCGACGGAAAAGCGTCTTATACAGGTTAGAATTTTAGTGAATTTTAATTGTCTCGGGTAACTACAGCGAAGAATTTAAAGGGTACGATGTTTAAGACGTATATTGATTTTTAGAACGCACACTATAAAATCTGAACAATCATTATGTACACGCTAAACAATTATGAATAAACTATACGCGAAGCGGTGTAGTTCTAATCAACAAACAGTACATCAGAATGTCGTCTTTCGACACAGCCGCACAACAGGTGATTCGTAGTAGACTCGAAACGGCTCCAGCTTTTTGATTTGCAGTGTTGTATGTGATGATATATCGGCTTAATTTCTGTGTAATAATTTCTGGTTAATTATATGTTATAACCACCGAAACGGTTTTAAACGAAGAATAGTTTATTTTTTAGGCGGTGTCATTATGAGGACGGATGCTCGTGTAGCTTGTAAAAGAACGATAGCTAAGAATCTCTGTAGGTTCTCTCTTGTGTGCAAACTGGCTGGTGGAAAGTTGGTGACCACGATGTACGTATTGCTTTCAGATATTGACAGTTCTGTCTCGAAGATTTTGCACGTTAACTTATTGCAACTGCAACGGCTTCCGTCTTGGTTTGATCGGCTTGACTTCGATTTATTGGTAAACGGTCTTAATTATTGTGACAGGTTAATAAAGCGTTAATTAAAAACCAGGTGTCGACACAATGACCGAATGCAAAATAGGGTTCTGTGTCAAACAGAGCAGTTTGCCTCTGGAAGGCTGCTTCTATGTATCGAGATCGCAACTGAATTCAATCATCGGGATCTTTGGTACAATTGTCGTAACGAAGAGTTACAGTTTGAAGTGATCAGTACTTTCCTACCCGCAACGAACGCAAATCACCGAAAGTTACTTGGAAGTAAATATTAAAATTCAGAACTAGTTATACATCGTAACGGTGTTGGTTATTTGTTATTTGATTAGGCGCAGGGTAATTCAGGTTTTAAGAAAGGCAAAAGTCTCTAAACTGAGGAAAACAAGCGTTATACCTAATCTTTATCACCCTTCCTGGATTTGTAGCGGAGAGCCGAAGAAGTAGGAGAATGGTGGGATGGTTAAGAAGGGGCTAATCTCATGGCTACGACAATGTATCTACTATTGGAACAACGTCATCACAAACGTAACGATCGTTACAACTTATCTAAAGTTACTCCTACATAAACTGGGTTAAAATTATGGTTTCACTTTGGTTATTAAACATACATTAAAGTTTTTCTTCTTTTTTCTATTACATAAATAAAAACAAAAAACTTCTGATTCAATTTCAATGTTAAAATGAAATTGCCATATCATTGGCGTAGACGAATTTCCAACATTGTAATCTAAATTTACTGTTTTTTATCTTCAACAAAACTCTAAACTTCCGATGTGGTAGCATATTTTCAAGAACGACCTACCTTTTCTGTACCAGCGTGCACTGAAATTTACTGCTCATATCCAAGAAGTCCTAGACAAACAAACAAAGGCCATCAATATCGAACAAGATTTGCTAAAAAATCGCATAAGAACTGTGAAATGCCTATCAAGCGAAATTGGGATAGATGAATTAAGAAAAATTTTTCGCATTTGGCAGGCCGGTTCAAAACTAACAAATAACTGATAAAGGACATCGCATCGCTTGATCTTCCCAACCCCGTAACTAAAATAATTGCTTTAAAAAGTAAGGTTACAGAGAAACCTGTTGTGTGAAATCTCTGCTTTGGTTAAATTAAATGAGTATTTGTTGTATAGATTTAACTCATTATTCCGATTACTGTTCAGTAATTGATGCTCGCACATCTGTAGATTTGTTGCTAGAACCAACACCTGAGAATAAAACCTCTTAAAAGGAATGGTTCAAATTGAAACAGAAGATGAAGAGGCAAAACCATCTTTATTGCAGCATTCAACAGAAGTGTCGGAAGTGTCCAGTCCCGTTTGTGCTCTTGAAATATTGAACAAGTTGAATAAGTTGGCCCCATGTATCCTTCTCTATATGTTGCGTATAAGTTTATCTTGACTCTGTCATGTAAATTGGTGTTAAGATTTTGACAAATAAAAAAGTGAAACTTGAAAAAAGTCTGAAATTCTCAGTGTTATTTTTGCATTCAATGAGATTATACATTGAGATAGAGTGAAATGGGTTGGGGCGAGAATCTGGCAGTGTTCTGTTTGATTTGAAACATTAATCTTTCCTAAAACCTTATAAAATACACTTACTAAACTTATTGGGACATAAAAAACCGGGTAAGTAGGAAGTTTATTTTTCCTTAAAATTGCCAGTGTTTTACATTTTTTTTTAATCTGTTGGTAAATTAAAATTAGTTTTTGTAGAATTTCCATCAACTTGCAATTACACCATAATTAATTTAGAGAAACCGCAAATTGCCAGTTTTTTTAGAAGGATATCGGAACTAAAGAATCGATTCTGTACTCAATCACTTGCACCGAAAAGCAACGGAGAATAACGTTACGTTTGTAAAATTCCAAGATGACGACTTTGGCAAAAAAAAAAATTAAAAATTTCAAAACAACTATAGAAAATTGATTTCAAGTATCTTATGTCAAAAGAATTGGGAAAAATAACAAATTTGTAGATATCAATATTTCTTAATAATTTTGAAAACTAAATGTCCGTTGGGGGTACGCATAACTACAAAAATTTTCAAATTTTCTTTTTAAAGATCAAAGTAGCCGATGCCCAGCTTTTCATAGTTTTAAACCCACGTTGGTTTGCACTATAAAAAAATTTGTAATTCTCCGACGAGTGTATCGGAAATTTGTACCTAAATAAAAACCATAACAAGCATTTAATTATAAATAAAGACTACAAGAGTCAGCTTATATGAACAACTCTAATAGTAAATAAAAATAAAATACTCAACCTTTGAGAGCCGTATGAATGCGAATAAAGTATCCACGCAAGGTTGAGTACATAAAAAACTACAATATCTTCAACGATGAACAACGTTTTGGTGAAGAGCGAAATAGAGCGGTTGCAGTAAAGAAGTAAAAGCAAAAGCAGTACATCTGAAGGACATGGTACTTAGAACCAACCTACAACATCAAAAAACTGATAAAAACAAGGTTAGATGTAGTAGCCTGGCTATTAACAACAATAGGGTAGGTGCTATATATTTTCAATTACGAAGCAAACAACAACAAAAAAACTTGAATTTCTTTCTGTGTATAGGGTAACATTGTAATATCAATTGTTTACTAAAACTTGTGCATTGGATTATTAGTAATAAAAATACAATCACATAATTTAATAACACATACTATTAAATAAATGCACAAGTTTAAAATTCTAAAAACAACATAAATTTTTAAAATATAAACAAATTACCCAAAATATTGTAACAGAAATAGGGTGTATACTCAGGGTGTATACCACGTCGGGTTGAATCAGAAAAGAATTTGACGAGTCGGTTTTGATGTAGCGTTTATTATTAGACATAGCGTGATCAAGCTATACTAATTATAATTATGAATGGAAACATTGTAGGTCAGCACATAGTAATTTGCGTACTATGTGCGGTGCGATGTCACCTGATATCGTGGTATTATGTATCGCGCTGAAGACGGCAGCCCGGAATGAGTTGAACTTATGGATTCGAACTTCGGCCGGTCTTCACCTGGTGCTGGTGCTGTGACTACTTGGCTGGTTCTTGACTTGTTGGCTTCTCGGCTGCCATTATTCGGTTGTAACTGCACTGGTCTAAACTGAGTTCGTACTTTCAACGTAGGTTCGAACTGAACTGAACTATATTCTGTTGTCGTACCTACTTCGTTTTATACATGCCAAGTAGGTTGAGTAGTGTGGTAAGCAAGGCCGTTAAGAAATGCTGACAGCACTTTGCTTACTTGCAATAGTATGTTTTGATTTCCGTTTATCCTACGTAATACGCGGATGTAGAGTTAGTGTTGATTAGAAAGGGGTTGCGATATTAACCCCATAATATAAAGCAATAAATGCAATAAAAACCAAATTATTATTGTTCAAATAAAACAAAAAAAAACTACTAATTTTTAATCTTAATTTAAATTAAGATTAGAACTGTCTTTCACAACCTTATGAACTAATCTAGTTACCATAAGTTACGTAAACATATTTAGATTCGATAATCAAATGCAAATTTTATTTGTATTTTCCAATTTTCAATACTTTACTTCATAAGGAAGAAATACGAATTGTTGATGTAACCGAAGTACGTTTCACAAAACGCCAATGAAAAGCAAACAACTAATAATAATTTGAGACTGTAACCGAATTATGTTTCACAAAACTCCCAAGCAAAACAACGAACGCTTATTTCTTGATTTTTCAAAATCAATCGACATCAGAAACAATGGTGAAGTGTACGATACCTTTGAAATTTATGCACCCAACAAAATAACAAAATTCATATATCTGTACGCGGTTTGGATTTGATAAGATTTTTCTTTTCACAATACCAATTGGAATTTTATCAACTTCTCGATTCCTAAAGATTTCAATTCTTCCAATACAATAAAGATAGCGAACGATTTGTAGCAGTAACGGCAATTTTCATTTCTGCTACTCACTTCTGAATTGGGTTGCGACATCCAGTTCAAACGATAATTTATAGATACAACGAATTCTTGGCGCCATTTTTTCTTGTCTACGAAAGGGTCATGAACTATTATCAACATGTACAATCTAAGCAGCCCAAAGAGGTGAAAGCAATAGCTAGCTTTCAGTAACTCCATCAAAAAATATAAGCTCATTATTGGACGATAATTCTTTTTAGAATCGCAATTGCAATTCGTTATGGTTGTGATGTTTGTATTCCCCCATTTGCTTGTGTGGAAAAGTTGGGGACAAGTCGTGTACTAATGGTTTATCTAGCGAGAAGAGTTCCAGGCGAATAGATCGACATTTTCACTTAAACTTGTATTATTAAACGCGTCCTCTAACTGCATATTTTCTGTTTGCTTTAGAGAGATGATGGAAAAGAGCTGATGTACTCGCCTTCTCCAAATCTCTCGGTCATACAGCGAAGTTGTAGCTCAGAAGAAGAAAAACAATTATAAGAATCTACTTCACCAAGAACTTTTTCGTGCCTTTTGCAGTGAAAGTTCTTAGCCCGTATATACAAAATGGATGCTCTAAATGTTACAGAGTCTTTCTGTATAATGGGAAGTTTCCTTTCCAGGAACAAACATGGAGGTGCTTTTACTATTTATCACCTAATCCAAAGTTACAGTTTATTTTCTGTTTTAAAAATGTTTCGTACCTGTTGTGTTTTAACAAAATTTTTATTGATATATCATGTAGCATACGAATAAAATAAATAAAGTGCAAATAAAGAGTAAACTTTTAAAATAATCAATTTATTGATTGCAGCGCTGGAATTTGCCGTTACAATTGCTTTTAAAAACGATTACAGATTAAAAACCAATTTTAATAGTCGACTTTAAAATAAATTTTTGACTACAGTAATCGACTAACCAATTACTCGGTTTCCAACTTTTTCTAAAATTACAATTGAAAATTATTGTTACTACCACTAATAACTTTCTATTTTATACTTACCTACTTATGAAATGTAGAGTTGATAATAAGGATAACATATCTCTTTGGTTGAATTTATTGCATACCTTATTGTATTAGATACGCATTTTTTACGAATAAACGTGCAATTCATTAGGTAATTTTGCGAAGTTTCTTTTGCGTGTTTATTTTAGACTTGATTATGTAACCCATTTAATAATACTAATTGAATATAATATAAAAAACAAAACTTTAAGTTATCAAGATCAACAAATTTCCACGTACAAATGAAAAATCAACGAACGACCAGGATGTAATCTATATAACATCTTGTGTGTTCTCAAATTTATAGTAGAATTTAAGTTCAGTAAGCAGTGCTTATTTATTGCAATATCCTATTTGTAATTTCAATATTTTAGCTAGTTTATGCTGATGTTGCAGAAAAAATCATATGTTAAGATCAACAAAAGATTTTTTTTGTATGAAACTACTAAAGTTGTCTTTTTTATTTTGCATCTAATTGTTATATACATTTAAAAGGCGTCACATAATAAAAACTGGGATTTTTAATTATTAGAATTTGTCAGGTAATTGTTTAAACATATCTTCACATCAAAAGTAAAAAGTTTATGAAGGTCCAGTTGAAATAATTGAAGTCCTAGAACAAAGTATCAGGAAAACAATTATAAACATTAATTAAATTTGTAATGCTAGTAAATACAATGACGTTTATACTATAGGTTCTTATTAGTTTCTAAATAGCCCCTTCGTGAATGTTTCTCCAACCGTCTTCTATTTCTCTCCCCGCTACAAATCCAGGAAAGAGTGATAACTGTTGGGTATAAAATCGGATGTTTTTCTCACTTTGGGCATCAGAAATTTCTCTACCTTTCTTAAACCGCTTAATCCTGACCTGCTTTAGTAACTATTGAGCATCACCTGAACTGACTACTCTTTTGATCTGAAATCGTTACCCTGCATAACCAGTTCTAAATTACAATACTTTTTCTAGTACGAGTACGTCCGCTGATTTAATTCACTGCATTGAAAGTACTAAATCTCTGTAACTATCTCTCTTTGTCCTGAAACCGTTACCTTGCGTAACCAGTCACTTCTCCCAGTACGAGTACGTCCACTGATTTAATTCACTTATTTATTTTATTTAGCGTGTGAGCATACATCATTCAGATATAAAATATACAAACAAAAACACAAAAAAAAAATAATAGGTGAGAGTAAATATAGAAAATAAGGTACTTTACAAACATGTGTCCATGTGGGACATATAATCAATTACGTTGTCTGTTACGGTTAAGAATTCTTCAAAATGTCCTTAATTGGTTTGAGGAGGCACTACTGGACGATGGTGATGGTCTGTTTTCGGCTCCGCAGTCGCGGTGAAGAGGACTTTTCTCATTTGTACAGGGTATCCGCGCACTTGCGAGGTTGATCAAATCCAGGTGGTCTTTTTGCCCAGCCCATTTGAGCTTCCTATGTTCATAGGCTGCTCTAATCTCCAATTCTTTCCTTCATTTGTTTTTCATATCAAAGTTGGAGATGTGCAAGGATATGGCTGGTAACAGTGGGGGGGTTGTGATTGGAGCTTACCCCTGCTAAGGCTAGCAAGGTCCGAGTGGATAGGGAGTTCCAGGGATTGACCGATTTTTTGGTACTCATGGGTGAGGACGTTTTCTCTCCGGATATGGGGTGCGGAGATGTCGCTAAGTAACGGGAGCCAATAAGTTGAGGTGGACTTTATTGTGCCATACATTATTCTCATTGTTCGGTTTAATTCACTGAAGTACTAAACATCATCATCTATTTCTCTTAGTTACACACTGTCTATCAATTAACAACCTGGTAACCTTCCAGAACCTGCAAAGTACGTACATGCCGTCAGATGCCGAACAGCGGGGTTTGCTAAAGAAAACCCAGAGGTTTGAAATTATAATGCTCACACGCTTTTGTGCGTCCATGCACTTGGACCGCAAGCGGTTCCACTTTTTGGCTGTCGCCCGGGCGAACTCCAGGGCCGCAGAGCAGCCTGGCCAGGCTTTCACGTACAACCCTCCTCTAAAAACGCCATACCACAGCCACTACAAATCCAACTGTGGTCGACCGGGATCAGCAGCTAAAATGCCGACCCCGGCTTGATTGTCGACAACCCGTAGTTCCGACAAGTCTTGGATCGGACAGTACATTAGCCTTATCTGGAAATAGATCGGACCTGTACCCGGCCAGCCGACAAGAGGCCACTACCTCTAACGCTAGAACAATTACCCCTTTGCTAGTTGGGAACTCAAAAAAAAAAAAAAAAATGCATGCAAGCCGGGGTTTAACGGTCATTCCTAGGTACACTACGGCCGGACTGCCCAGCTTTATCCGCAGTTGTCTGTGGTCACCGACGTTTAGGTGCCGAGGGGGTTACAGAGCTGCTTCAAGAGACCCGGACATGAAGTCTGTAACTGCGCCTTGATTTTTGGTCCAGTTATGCTACCTTCTAATAAATTCATTCTAAAGTTACTCTACCCAAAAGACCACAGTGCCTAGGTCGGTAGCTCTAGATCAGGATGCTCCAAGGAGCATCAAACAGCCAGAACAGAAACGATTAACTTTCAGCCTTACGTACTCGAAAGTCCTCCTCTGTCTGCTGCCAGTGTTTTTAACTCCGGGCATAGCCCTGGTTCCCTCTGGGAATGTCGATTGTATAACGGCACGCTAGCCTTCGTTCTTATACTCTACCAATTTGCAACTGAGCATCGTCCACAGCCGATGCCGTGTCCGGCACTCCAGGGCTACCACTCATACCGTAGGAGCGACGTTTTCTTCTCTTTCTTCCTTTTTTCTTTTTTACAATTATTTTTTCTTTTCTTTTCCTTCCCTTTTAACCAAATTTTTCTTTTAATTTTCTTTTTTTTTTCCCTTATTTTTCAAACATCCTTTTTTTCCTTTTTCTTTGGTTTTTCCTTTATTTCAAAACCCTCCACCTTTACCTTAGATGACTACGTCCTCCTATCTGGGATCTTTGCAGAGTACGTACATGCCGTCAGATGCCGAACAGCCGGGTTTGCTAAAAGAAAACCCAGAGTGCTCCTTCTTCAAATGAAATCCTCCGCAAATGCAGGGCATCGGAATTTGTCATTGCAGACATCACACCGTAACACCTACCTCCGCCGATCATTGTAAGATCGAAAAATGGAGTTAACAGCTGGGTGTTTAGCTAAAGCTGCCGAGAGCGAATTTTTGACCTCGCCGTAATGCAAACTATAAAAGCTTAGGACTTAATAACAACATTGCCTGCAAGATTAATAAATTTACGTTTAATTAGTTTGTGATTTAAATGTTCGGCGCGATAACCGTAAAACAGCTCCGTCAACTAGCTATAATAATTTGGGTAAAATCATAATAAATATTGTATTAAAATTTATGAATGAAAGGTGAATGCATCTGTGCATAACTAATAAGTGAGTGATATAAAAGGTAAATAAGACAATAAACTGAGTGAATGTTAAAATAGGATTAAGTTGTAGACAATAATAATAGATAAGTGTTCGGCAATCGTTAGCGTAATAAATTCTAGTGTATGTTTGTAAAGATCTGTGCATGTCAGTTGGCGAACGTTAAATATAAAAGTCTGTGCGTGTCATTTGAAGTGAGTGACGCTTTATAGAGAAGTGAAGTCATAAAATTAGGCGAAAGAAAATAAATGAGCGATCTTGAAAAGAAACGTTGCAGACAAAACTCAAATAGTGTTACTGAAAATTCATATGTAATTAAAAGAAAAGGACCAGAAGAAACATCCGGTGAGTCTGAAAATTGGGAACAAGAACAAATAGTTTTTCAAAAAAATTTAAAAAAATTAGATTTCCAATAAAAGTGAGTAACAACGAAAATATTAAAATACAAGCAAATATTCAAACGCAAAACGAACAAGAAGAGGCTGAAAAACTAAAATGGAACATATATAAAAAACATGAAAATGTTAAAGATGAATTTCAGAAAAATCAGGATGAAATCAAAGAGTTTGAGAAAGAAACTAGAAAAAAGCGACATAGAATGGAAAATGATGAAAGTTGAAAATGAAGAATTGAAAATAAGAATAGAAAAAATGGAAGACCAGCTTGAAAAACAAGAAAGAGAGAAAAGGAAGTTAAATATAGTGATCAAGGGAATTGAAATCGATAATGCAGAAGTCAAAGATACGATCGAAAAAATCATGGAAGAAAACATTGGAGTAAAACCAGAAATTGTAGAAGCTTTTAAGATAGGAAGAGCCGAGGGAAGAGCGTATGCAAATAAAACAGTGTTAGTTAAAATAAAATTGTGGGCAAATAAGATGGAAATAATGAAGAAGAAACACTCTTTAAAAGAAACAAGAATTACAATAGAAAATGACTTAACAATAAAAAAAGAGAGATTCAAGGAGAAATTAAGAAGTTTGCCGAAAAAGAAAAATACGAAGGGAAAAAAATCAGAATAGGATACCAGAAAATGTGGAGTAACAACACACTATATATATGGAATGACAAAGAGAAGGAGATTCAAACAGAAGTCCCAAAGACACAGACAAAAACTGATAAACAAAAACCAAGGACAGTCTAACGGTAACAAAAATGGCTAGAAAATGGTAAAAGATTGTGGAAATTAGGAACATGGAACATAAGAAGCTTAAATGGAAAGGAAATAAAATTGGAAGAAGAATTCGAAACAGCAAACCTGAACATATTAGGAATAACAGAAACAAAAAAAGAGAAAAGACGTAACAACACTGGAGAAGGGCAATATACTCATATACAGCGGAGTGGATGAAAAGGAACGAGCGGCTGCGGGAGTAGAGTGTATAATCGATAAGAAGTGGGCACACATGATACACAACTGGAACGCCTGGTCGGAAAGGACCCTTTCAATAGAATTAAGAGACGCTAAACAACAAACTAGAACGGTAATTGTAACGTACGGACCGGATGAAAATGAAAAAGTGGTGGTGAAAGATAGATACTGGCAAGAACTAACTGAAGTAACAGATAGAGCAAAAGGAAAAGTTTACTTAGTTGGTGATTTTAATAGCAGAATAGGAAAACAAGACAGCATTTACAAGGAAGTTGTAGGAAAGTTTGGAGAAGAACACCGAAACAATAATGGTACAAGACTGCTAGATTTCTGTTTAATACAAAATATGGTCATAACTAACACATGGAACAAACATAAAAGTATACATACCTATACCAGAGAAGTAACCAGTAGATCTGAGAAGTCAATAATTTGTGGAAAAACAAAACAAAAAAATACTGGATTGCAGAGTAAAGAGAGGTCCTGAGATAAATAGCGACCACTTTTTAGTAGTAGCAAAAATAAAGGATACAATGAACGAAGATATAAAAGGAATGAAGTGTACTAAGAGGGAAGAATTTGTAAAAATAAAAACGTATAAATTGAACGAAGAAGAAGTAGGAATAAAATATGCACAATTAGTAACAGAAAAGCTAGATCAGAGTGTAGAAAAGTTAGAAGAAAAGACAGTAGAACAAATATGGACAATACTTAAAGAAACGCTTATAGGCACTGCCATCGACGTTTGTGGAACAAGCAAAATAACAAACCTAAGAAAACAAACAGTATGGTGGACTACGAAAATAAAAATCCAGATCAAAAGAAAAAGAGAGCTTGGAAAAACTACTTAACAAACAAGACGAATACAAACTATGAGATATATAAGCAAGAAAGGAAGCATGTTAAAAAATTAGTAAGTGAGTCAAAAAATAATAGTTGGGAAGAATTTGGGAAGAAATTAGAAAACAACAGTAAAGGCAACTAAAAGTTATTCTATAAAGTAGTAAAGAAAATAAAGCAAAATAGGAATAGTGATGAAAGGTACGTGAAAAACAAAAAGGGAAATATTGAGCGAAGATACACTAGTAATGAATAGATGGAAAGAATATTTTCAAGAGTTGCTAAACAGTGCAGGGGATAGAGTAGAGACTGAAGAAAGCATCCCAAGTGTACAGCAAGAAGAAGATGACGATGACTATATAGAAATGGGGGAGCTAAATGAAACATTAAAATGGTTAAAAAACGGTAAGGCATCAGGTGTAGATAATGTAAACGCAGAGATGATAAAAAAATGGGTGAGAAGGGTGGCATCTTACTATTGTATGTATATAATAGAGTGTGGAGAGGAGAATGCATACCAAAAATTGGGAAGTAGCTTTAATTACGCCAATACATAAAAAGGTGACACCAAGGAGTGCAACAGTTACAGAGGAATTTCTTTGCTATGTAGTGCATTAAAAGTATTTGAGAAAATTTTGGATAATCGTCTTAGGGAAAAAGATGAGATACATTTAAACGAAGGGCAGAGCGCCTTTAGAAATGTTGTGGTGTTCATTTTATTTTTAATAGTTAGGTTTATTAACAAAAAAAAAAAAAAACATTTTTTTATTGTTTTTTTTTTTTTTTTTTTTTTTAAAATGTTTTAAAAAATTTTTAAAATAAAAGTTTGGGACAGTTTAAAAAAAAAAGGTGTAAAAATCCAAAAATAATAAGAGATATAGATTTTTTTTACAAAAAAGTTTATTTTATTTTTTACAAAAAAAAAAAATTGGAACCTTTCTAACGAGGATTGAGACAAGGTGGAGGTTTGAACCCATTTCTGTTTATAATCTATATAGATGACATTATAAATATTTGTACAAGAAATGCAAAAAATTTAGGATAGGCTATAAGAATCTACAGGAAATGAAAATATCAGAAGCAGTGTTTGCTGATGACATAATGATAATCGGATCAAACGAGTCGGAACTAGAAGAGAATTTAGAAGTATGGAATAAGACACTAATAGAATTTGGAATGGAAATGAATAAAGACAAAACACAAGTAATGGCAATAGGAGACCATCAAACCTTAAACATTATAGTAGACGGAAAACAAATCAAACAAGTCAGCTTATATTCATACCTTGGAGTGGAAATAGAAAACACAGGAGGACAAGAAAACAAAATTAACAACAGGATAAGGAAAGCTACCAACACATATTATGCTATCAATAAGCAAAAAGGAAGTGTCGTACAAGACCAAAATCAATGTATACAAAGTGGTATATAGACCTATACTAACACACGGCTGTGAATCGTGGATACTAACAAACCGACAAAAAAATATGATACAAGCAACTGAGATGAAGTATCTCCGTAGAGTAAAAGGAGTCACCAGAAGAGATAAAATTAAAAATACTAAAATATGACATGACTTAGGATTGACTTCAATAACAGAATATATAGAACAAAGACAGTTAGCATGGTGGGGACATCTACAAATGATGGATAAGACGAGACCAGTTAAAGGAAGACCTAAAAAAGAAATGGGATAAAGTAATAGAAGAAATACTGGATAGCAGAGAATGTAACTGGAGGTTGTCAAGTATAATTGCTTGTCTAAACTTAATACACGTCTTAAACCGAATTTACATTACTTTCTTCGCTGAAGCTACCCGGAGTAATTAAAATTCTTAAACTTCGCACTTTGCGGAGGTCTCGTGAAATTGACTTTCATAGGTTGACGTTTTACAAATTTGACAACGTTTTTGTAGTATCAAAAAATTAATAAAAATACCGTAAAAGAGCAGGGGGATTCGACTTCAAAAACTTTATTGAGTATTTGGTTAAAATAGGATCTACAGAATTTGGCGAATTTTGCCCTTACGTAAACTACTATTACGCTCAGCTATCTCTACGAGAAATCAAGTCCAAAATTCCAATTAAATCGTCAACACGTCTGGTTTGCATAAGTATTAAGACCAAAACCCTCTTACATTATATTTTAAGAAAAATAATATTCCAAATCCCACACTGCTTCAATAGTCTGCTCTTTAGATTCTGGAGAAAGGGGCAAAAATTCGATAAAAAAGAATCATTCCCAAGTGAACAAGGTTAAGTCACAACACACAACAATAAAAAAATGGAAACATATGTACAAACTTTAAGGTTAGAAGATATAATTCAAGATACAAGATAGAAAAAATAAACACACCTAATCGGATTAGCTGTAATCACAAAAAAAGAAGAGAAGGCTATTATATTGCAATTAGGAAACATACTACGTATGACAGACTGTGAACTAAACGAAACAGAGGAGTAGGTTTGATTGTATCTAAAAACTTTAAAGATAATATAAAAGTATACAAGAGGATATCTAGACGGACATATATGCAGCTAAATGACAAAACATTCCTAAAAGGTAATCCTCATAGTACTCATACTATTTGCTACTCCAGGAAGGAGGGATTACGGATAAACACAACTAAAACCAAAATATTGACAAACATTGAAGAATAAATTAGCATAGCACTAGAGAACAATAATTTAGAAGAATACGTACTGATTCTTCTTTCTTAGTTACACATTTACTCTGTGTACTTTTAAATGAAAAAAATCAAATCATTGGTCCGATATAGGCAACCAGTTATACTACCACGTTATACTTGCACAAATCTGCACAAGTTGAGTTAGAATTATTTATTTTTTCCCAGAACGAATTTCTTTATAAATTATTAACGTAAATCACCAACAAACAATAATTTATTAACGCAAACAAATAACTAATAAAAACAAGGTTAGTAAATTAACATTTTATCAATGAACTTTAACAATATTTAATCGGTATTCATTGCTTTAATGATCTAATAAATACTAGAATATCTACCTTGCCTTCCAAGACAATAAACTAAGCGGTTTTGAAAGCAACGTAAAGAATTTTGAACAAATTGTAGATTCATTTCATTACATGCAGTGCGTATACGATCTTTTAATTTAATTTTGAATGGGTACATTATTTATAAACTTTGCCTTTTAGGTTACCCCATAAAAAAATTATTAGGAACCAAGTCTGCTGAGCGGGGTGGCCACAAAATAAGACCAAATCTTCCAATCTAGCTTCTTTTAAAAGTGTCGTTTAAAAGTTTTTTTTATTATATTCGTCGAATGTGCCGGAGCACCGTCTATTTGCCACCAGGGTTCAATAATATTAAGCCTTTCAATTGTTGGCATTATGTACTCTCGCAATAAATCCAAAAACTTTACAGCTGTTAAATTTCCATCGATAAAAATAGACCAATAAGAGAGTTATTTACGCACCCTAGCCAAACATTATCCTTTTGGGGGTACTGTGTTCGAGTTAAGTTTTGGATATGAGGAAAGGTACAGGACCAGTATCTGGATTAATAATATGAGCATTTGTGATATTTTTATGAAAAAATAAAGTTTAGTACAAATCGGATAGTAAAGGTAGCTTTATCAGTAAATATAATTTTACTTAACATTTCTTTATTTTCATTCAACAAATTGAACATTGTTTAATAAAAATCGGTACGCTTTATTTTATCTTCCTCGGTAAGTTGTTGATGATTTGAAATTTTATAGGGTTTATACTTAAATTCTTTTAGGTTCTGTATACCAAGCTATACGAAATTTCAACATGTTTAGCCACATCTAAAAGTGATCCGTTCCTCAACATAACAGAGGATATTTATTTTATTTCTTCGGTTAGAATATTGTTTTTTCTTTTTTTCAGACCAGTTATAACACAACAATTTCTTTAAATTTGTTAAAAATATTGAGAATGGTTTCGCACAAGGTATAGGCCTTTCAGGGTAGGACTGAAAACATGTCCCGAACGTTTCTCAAGCTACGATTTTGTTGGTACCACATAAGCATTGTCACTTTTTCTTCATTATTATACCTGTTCATTATGTATTTTACTAGTAATTAATTAATAAAACTCAATATAAAAACAAGTTGACATAAAATGATTGTAATATTGACCCTTGCATACTTGATTTTTTTAAATAAACAGATAAATTTGATAGTAATTACAGAACACTGCTATCATAAAAGATAGATGGCAACTGTAAAATTTAATTCTTTAATAAATTAAGAAAGTCTCTTATCTCTGCTCAGACGAAAAATGTAGCAAATTAAGCTAATACTTCAATGACGTTTGGAAAAAATATAGTTCCATTTGAAATAACAACGTTGAGGTGTATTTTCGACATAACCGGTAGTGCTGCAAAATTTTAAATATTTCAGAAAGAGAGACCTCTATCGGAAACCTTACCACCCAAAGTTTAAAAATCCAAATCTTCACTTTTCTCTAATAACGTCAAATGATTAAAGTAAAATCAATCATCCAGTTTAGTATTTTTTTTCAATTAATTAATGAATTTGAATTGACCACGATAAATTCATTTTTACGTTAAAAAATACATATTTTCAAAACCATTTTTTGTGTATCACATTTATTAAATTAAGTTAACTTTGTAACATAAAAATATTAAATTTACGTTGTACAGCTTTATTGTAAGTGGAAAATGCATCATGACTAGCAATTTTTTTCCGCGGGACGAAGACTAAGAATGGCGACCGAGTGGTAGAAGTACGTCGTTGTTAAGTACGTTTTACGTTTTTATCTGTTTCGTTTTGTGTAAAACGAAGTTTGAATAAATATATTAGCTTTATAGCGAATCTATCTACGTTTTTGGTGTTGTGTACGTTCCGTTAAAGAAAAGTTTGATTCAGAAGAATAAACGTGCGTTCCGAAATTGAAGAATATTCGTTATCTTATTGTGCGTTTGATTTCTATGTTTCTGTCGACGAAGAATCGATTATCCACTTTATTATTAATTTATGGGAGAAAGAAAATTTGTTTTATAGAAAATTCCGTATGCATTACGTCATTCTAAGTGCAGTAATTATCTGATTTCGTTCACACAACGAGCAAGATCAGACCAATTACCTGTTCGAGCTTCGACAAAATTCAACGTCTCCTATCTTAACACAACGAACTCCAAAAAGTGCGTATAATAATATCAACAATTCTTCGAACTTTCCGTGCATTGAAGTTAATTTTTTTAAATGCAGTAGTTGTACCTTACGTTATGCAGTAGTTGTTTGTTTCGCGACTACATTATATTTACTTTTTGAGTTACCGGTTGAGCGGCGAATTTACAGTTCAATATCTTTAATAAGTTATTTTAGTTTAGTAACGTTTTTAACGCTTGTAAAGGATCCTCGCGTTTTTATGTTTATAGTTTTAAGTTCATTGAAAGAAATTTAATCTTTCATTTGATACCGTAGTGTTATAAGACGATTCATTACTAGAACAGACGAATGTCAATGTGTGTTGTTTAATATTTAATGCAGTATTTTATTTGATTATTCGATTTATACTTTTGGTTGAAATTTGTTTTTTATTCTCTTAAAGGTTTTGCTTGTTTCCTTTAATATATAAGCTGGCGCCCATTATTCGTTATTATTTACGTTTTTAGATGAGAAACATCTCTACAAAGGTAAGCAACAAAACATAAACCAAAAAGCAAACATTCCTATAACCCCTTAGAGTCTCTGTAGCATTTATCTGAGTTTTAGCCGGTGCGTTTTAAATGTGTTCTTAGAATTAAGAGTTTTTGGCCATTACACCTTATTTTTAAATAATCTAAATAGAAATCAGATTAATACAAATTATATTTACTTATATTTAAATTTAAAATTGGTAAAATTAATCAACAATATTACTAGAACTCTTCATAACCTAATATTAAAAATTTTATATCTAAATATCGAGAATTGGAAAAGCTTTGCTAAAAAAACCTACATTAAATTCTGAATAAAATTTCTTTAACATTGCACTAATAAATGTACTAATAGTAATAATAATTATCTTTCTAAAACTCCATTTTATGATGCAGCTCATTAGTATCATCAGTTCCAATTACTGGAATAATGCCTCTATCAAACTTGGGGATCCTTCTAAATTAGAAAATTTAAATCAAATTGTAATAGAGGTTTTTAAATAATGTCAAATAATTAATAAAATAAAACTCATATACAGGGTACGCATTAAAAGTTTTATGGTTTTCCATCTAGCAAAATTTGAACGGTGATTATAAACTTAGACTGTCACCTTTATAATACTAATACAACTGTCAATGATTTTTAGATTATTTGCTAATATATAAACAATAAGAATGACCACGGAGGGCCCTTATTCAAGCTGCAAACTGTAGGTACAAGAGTCCAAAACGTGATTATGCTGTTAGTATTAGAATTCGACCAATACCAACTCACAAAATATATAAAAGACCAATTTAATTTACCTTTTTAAATAAAATTTGTCGCGTACACATTCATTAGAGAATAACCAAAGAATAAAAGCACAATGTTAATATGAAACGTGCTTTGTTTTAAGACATTTTAAAGAGTTAGAACCGTTTTACTCTATTTTATATGTGTAATTTTGTAGGAATTTAATCTTAGTTAAGTTTTAAAATTTATTGTTAACGCGAATGCAGCTTGGATTTTGTATTTTTTTACTTCGCTTTGAAAGAAGTTTTGTGCAGAGATTAACCCTTTCGAGAAAGTTGCATTAAAGATATACATGATGTGAGTGCTTAAGTTTTACTAAGTTTGTTGTACAATTTGCTTTTTTATTTTAACTTATACATTTCTTAAAACAACTAACTGAATAAAACTGAAATTGTATTACAATAAATGCAGATGTATACAAGAGAAAATTATTTTAGCAATGAGTGCTTATAAACATATTCTCTACCAAAAATTTCTCAACGATTTGTAAGCAGTTTACAAAAGTCAATTCTTCAATCATCGACGTCATCAACTAATTGTTAGCTCAAAAACGATTTCGATTCGTTTGCCGTATTGCAAGACGCCTTTTACACCCAAAAAATTAGACTTTTCTTTGGTGTTGATAAAATGTTTTAAATCGCTGTGTAGAATTGTAAAATGCTGAATTCATTCTAAACTAACGGTGAGTTGGCATTTACAACTAAATTGCGCGCGCCGAAACAGTTCAATAGAAGGTCGTCTGTATTGTGACGTCATTCCTTGTATAAATAACATAAAAATAGTAAATTAGTGGTGTGTTACGTTAGTACTTAGTGTTATTATACAGGTGAAAGTATTTTTATGTCGTATCGGGTGTAAATAATGTATAAAAACACTGTAAGTTAATAAAAATACATTATACGAGTACCTTCACTCCTAATATTGTTGTTTTAAATGTATGAATATATCCTTCATTGCCAATTTAACTTAATGGCATCTTGTAGTAATTATATGAAGCACAAATACATTTTGAAATAAAAAGTGTCGACCTAATGTCAATTATGTATTACAATGGTATTACGAGGGTGGTCTGAAAAGATTCCGACCTAACAAGCTACAAGAATTTTTATCTTAAAATTTATTTTTATTTTTCTACATAGTCTCCTTGTGACTCTATACACTTCTCCCAGCGATGCTCCCATCTCTTTAATCCGTCCAAGTAGTAATCGGCGTTCTTCTCTGCAAAATAATTGTTCACGAAGGTGATTGCCTCTTCATTTGACAAAAATCGTTGTCTTCCAAGCGCAGTTTTTAATTGAGGGAACAGAAAGAAGTCGTTTGAGGCTAGATCTGGTAAATAAGATGGATGGTCAAACAGTTCAAACCGTAATTCATGGGTTTTCGCTATGGCAACTATTGAGGTGTGAGACGGGCGTTGTCTTGGTGAAACAGGATTTTCTTTTTTCTGCAAATGTGGCCCTTTATTCGCAATTTCTGCATCGTTTTCCAAGAAAAGGCAATGCGGCAATAGCCGATTACGTAATTCACACCTCGAGAACAGAATTATTTATAGTTCGAACTTGAATTTAGTAAATGTATAAATATTTATTATAATTAACATTCCACAATTTAAAGAGTTTAGTAATGAAACAACAACAAATTTTAACTACTTAGGATAAAAAAATTTCGGATAAAGATTCCGACGAAGGAAAGGTTCCCATGACTGAAACGGCATTTTCACGCTGAATTGCTATTCCAATCCGTTGATAGAGGTAAGATCGCTAACGAGGTTCTCCTAATTGTAAGGCGATAAGCTTCTTAATTTTTCAATAAAACTAGTAGTTTCTTCGCACCAAGGACCCATAGTTTCTACTGCAAATGGTAGGAAAGAGTAACTTGATTCTATTGTAAAAGTGTGTTTTTGTACTTTTGCAGCGGCTGCAAGTTTGGCAGCAGAGCCGGCGGTTGTAATAGATTGAGTCTAATGTGAGGGCCAGGGTGTCAGCGCAAATTGCATCCCAAACTAAGCATTGGCTTTTTTCCCAGGGAATAAAGGTAGCACCATCAACTCTCTTTCCATTGTTTCTGCAGAGTCCCACAGGTTCCAAATTTGAAGGAATTTTTGCAGCGATTAGAGATCGGCAAATAATATTATTCATGTCTTGGTGACGGGAGTAACGGCCATAGCTCTTCACACAACTTACGCCGTGGTGATCATACTCGTCCACTTCCTGTCCACAAACACAAGTATGGCATTGGCAAAGTTTGCATCCCAGTCTAAGCCCTATTGCGATTCTAAAAGAATTGTTGTCCAGCAGTGTTCTATTGTTCGAGATGGAAGCGCAGTTAGCCATATATTTAATTCCCGATTCTCCAGTGCCAATTGTATTGCTTTCATCGGGTTGGACATAATAGTATAATTTTCAATTATGCGGGTTACATTGATGTTATCCCAGAACCGTTGGATTGAGGGACACGGAGGAGGTGTAACGTTCGAAGTGTAAAAGCTCCTCCTGTGTACACACTCTTAACCCAATTTCGCGGGCATTACTTTGTATTGGTTTCCGGCGTTGATAACTTGAAACTGTCCACGATTGGTACTCTGCATTTAAACGCTTCCGGAAAGCTTGTCCTAAATCAACCGTTCACGAGGAGAACATCAACCCTCATCTGAAAATTTCCTCGCTTGAACGGGTAATCAGGCCGATGGTAAGAGATTCTAAAACCCTTCAACGTTTTAAAAGTTTTATTTTGTAGGTAAAATATATGATACCGCATAAAGTGGATTTTAAAATTTGGTAAAGGTTGTGCTCCACGTGAACTGTTCTATAAGCACGTCCTGCATTCTTCAGGCTAGGGGACGCTTTACATCAGGTATACAATTGCCCTCGGGGTTTATCTATCGCTAACATCCCTATGTTTATTCTAGAGAGGGTGGTTTATGTCTTCCTATTACGAATATATTCTCTTCCCGTTGTTCCTTCGTCAACTTGTACGGCTATTGCGGGTCTACTCATGGCTTTTGGAGGCGTTGTGCCGAACTAGCTACCCACGAATACTCCTTCAGATTCGCAGACCAGGGTGGAGACTCATTCCGAACCATTAGTACCATTGAAAGCAAGAGTAATACTCCTACGACTGCGTGGAAGGTCAGAGGTTTTAATATCTTTTTAATTGCGCGTGAACCTGCAGTCGACCTATCACTCAAGTAGAAGTCACCCCTTGACACCAACCATCAGGCGCGAACGTAGAAAATTTATTGCGGATTATTTGTCGCTCGAATGGGTAATTGCATAATATACCTGGAACGTTAACTAGTTATAGATAAGAGTATTTAATACCTACGTGGTGTATAAGTCGTGTAAGAATTTAAACCTCAATCTTAATTAAGCCGAACGCATTTAGTTCCATTGACTTTCTCGGTACGAGCTAGTTCCCCGAGAGGCCAAAGTGAACAATCGTTTAAACTTCGCGGTGACTGAATTAGTCGTAAAACTTCCCTTACACGTCTTCCTTAAATTCATGTAATCTGTAACGTTACTCAGTACTATAAATCGACACATTCTAGGTTAAGTTCAACATAGGCGTACCTTCAGTACGCGAAATATCAATTGCATATACGAGACAGTGGCGTAGCAGTGGTAAATATTCGGGTAATTCTCTTTACTTTAACTTGTAATTCTATGTAGCTCTAGTCAGGTAACACCCTGAATGTTTAATGCTGTACGTGACCCGTTTTAGCTCGTGTGTATTTGTAATATATCTGTGTCTTTTAATGCTGTGAACTATCACAAATTCGTTTGTGTATTGGGGTGAATACATATTGTGTGAAGGTTTCTCTGATTTTATTTTGAATTCTTTGGTGATTTGTTTCCCTTTTTCTGTATATTCTGCTGCGGACAGTTAGATGCTGACCTTTGGTTTTGGTAACAAGGGGCAGAACCAGGATTTAAGTTATTCCATTCTACGATTCCCTCATCAAAATGTGAAACGTGGGGTTCATCTGTACTTTCAAAGTTTAACATCGAGGCGACGAGCTTTCACGTTCCATATACTGATGAGAGAAATGCTGGTAGATATAGGTCCTTAAGTCTTCGAATTTCAGTTTCTCCCATTAGAACCGGAAGTGATGCTCTTAAGTATTGATCTGAATCAAGATTTCAGTTTAGTAAATATTCAGAGTTTCCTTGACTTGAGAGTCAAACTTTTCCACAATATTATTAGTTTTCCACAGAGGAATTGTTCTTAAAAATGTCAACTTTGGGATAGCGAAACAATGACGTAGAAGATAGAATGCCACGTGAAAATTTCCAATCTCCTTCAAACGATAAAAGAAAAAGCCAAACCCCAGTCATTTTTTTTCCAGCGTGTTTCTTTCTTTGTTGGAGAATAGTTCGCATTTCGACGGGTTGACAACCAAGCCGATTTTTTTGCATTCATTCACCATTATTGCAAAATTTTGCAAAACTGTCTCTGGATCTCCCCCCTATAGTTCTATCATCCAAGTAAAACATGACTAGTTCTGATGAAAGTTTATGAATTATTGGTTGAATTGACAAGCAGAAGAGGAGCGGCCCTGCAGGGTCTCCTTGCTGGCATCCGGAGCAAGAAGGAATTGTCCATTTTGAAAATTTCAAAGATGACGGACAAAAATAAGCTTGCCAGATAAAGGGAAATAGTTCTGGAATAGATTGTTTAACGGAGTGTAAGATAGTATCTTGGTGAAGGGTGTTGAACGCATTTTTGAAATCTATCTTGAGTAGTACTTTTCTGAATTGGAATTCGTTTCAAGAATGTTCCTGTTGCGTGTGCAATTGCTTCACACTCTCCTTTGTGACAAACCCAAGTTGTTTAGGTCTGAGATATTTTCCAACTTTATCACGAACAGAAAAACAACCGAGTTTAACTGTAAGCCTTCGTAATGTCATTCCAACAGCAATAGGGCGGACGCCTCCATCTTTTTATTCAAAGCACACAGGTTAGCTCCAAAACGAATTGGTAAGATTTCTGGGCAAACCTTTACAGTAAGAATCAAATTGCATAGTTTGGTTATTGTTGTTAGTAAACATGAACCGGCTTGGCCATTCCCTGTAGCAATGAGGTCTTTCAAGTGTTGGGGACGGAGTCCATCTATTCCGGAACTGGAGCCATTTGTGAAATTTAACTTGTTTGTCAGATAAAGTTAAAACTGCTGTGCTATCATCAGGGGGTATAGGAAATTCCATGGGGTCAAAGGAATAGGATGCTTGTCCAATAATTTGTAATATGTGTCTTGATTTGAAGGAGATAGTGTTTCATTCGATGCTAAGATTTTAACTGCTCCGCTGATATCCCTTCTCCAACTTTCGAAACTGCTCGGTTAGAAAGGCTTGTTTTGATGTGCCTATTTTTGAATTATTGAATCCATTGGTGTTTATATTTGCTTTGACCAATCTTGCTAGAGACTTCTTTTCGAGAACTGGGGCACACAGAGACAGGAGAAAGCGAAAGTAAAAAGTAATGCCCACGAGTTGGCGTCATTTTTGTTGAGGCATTGGTCAATAACTGACGATAATTTTGTGGCTGCTGAAAATCTTGCACCTTTAGGTATTCTTTTTAATACTTTGACTGAGCGCTTCATGGTATTAATTTCATCTAAAAGATTTTCGGTGCAAGTCACTTGAGTCGCTTCCACGTTTGGTATATGAGGGTGAAATTTTCTAATATAAATTTTCAGACCACGTGGACCGTTAAATCTTTTAGGACATTCTTCAGAACAGTGAGGGCAGGGAAGCTTTCCATTTGAAATGGTATTATTTCCTATCTGAGTGTTAGCCAAAGTGTTACAATTTTAGCAAAACCAATGGTCGTCGTTTAGTCCTAATTTCCGAACTTTATGGTCTTGAAGCCCAGCGCACCTGGAATGAAGCCAAACGCTGCAAGAATCGCATTGAATCAATGTTCGAACTTCCATCAATCACTCCACAAGGGCAAAGCGTTTCATTTTCTTCCATATGTGTAGCTTTAATTTATTTATTTGTTTACTCAATTAACACCTGTTAAGTTTTAAAATTGATGAAATCTTTAGCGTATGTCAAGTTGACATATTTTCATTTCACGATTCTGTCGCAAATAAACGTGTAATCAATTTGTGGGGGATATCTTGAGCACAAAAATCTGGCGCTAAATACTAATTAATCCCGGACATTAACGATCGAGTTTGAACATACATGTATTTATGAATATGGAAATTCTCAATAACAAATGCGTGTGAAGAAATAACTTAAAATTAGTTTAACTTATCTGTCAGTGTACGTGTTATTATTGGATTTTGTCACATTCTCTAGGTTTATTCTAAATTGGCATTTGCCAGTGTGCAAAAAGCCAAATAAAAATAAATGCAGCTTGCGACACAACTGTCAAATTTGAAACTGTTTGAGATTACGACGAATGTTGAGTGATGAGCTATAGTAATGGCCAAGTATACTGAGATTTTTAATGAAGGGTTTAATGAATTTGTCTGGTTTGTGTTTTAATTATGTGTTTGCCATTTTCTTGAAGACAGCAACGTAGAAGGTATTTAAGAACATTTAGGAATCACAGTAATCCTTTCGATCTACCTGCTGAAGTGAAACTTTTTCCAAAAAATACTACCGTACATCTTAGTGAGAAACGCACTATAAAATTACAGCCATTTATAAGCTTATATTTTGTGATAATTAAAATAGTTTTGTATTTTTATTAATTCTGCCTTCTACCTGATTTTTCAATCAAAGAAAGTTTAAAGTTCTTAAAGTTTTAATAAAAACAGTCACGACCTTTAATCGACGAACAAAAATACAGATAATTGACAATTGACAAGACGATTTCAGTGTTGCCACCATGACCAATTTTAAACCATCACTCCTGAACGAGACTGTGAACGACATTGTCGATAATGTTGTTGTTGAATTCGTCCACAACAGTCGTTTACAGACGACAACGGTCGTTCGGTAACGACAAGTTGAATCTCAGTTTTTATAAATGTCAATTTGTTTTCAATAAATCGATTATGTTTATTGTAGACGCTTTCTTTCTAGTAAACAAGTTTATGTCAAAGAAATGTTATCCTTACTATCCGCTTTCCCTTAATTCTAAGCCGACGTAAGCTTGATTTGCATAATTATTAGTTTAGTAAACCAAGATATACTGATGTGTGTTTATTATGCTGTGCGTAAATTATTAACTTTGCGCATTTATTTAAAAAGTCTAAATAGTGTAAGGATATTTTTAATACAGTTAATTCAATTTATTGTAAGAAATGTTTAAAATAAAAAAATGTTCAAAACTTTTTAAAATTCACACCTTATTCAACGTGTAGAAACTTTATGTTTCAGATATGAAGGCATTCTTGACAAACTTTTTAACTCTTAAAAAGCATTAATATTAAAACTTTAACTTGTTACTCATTTAAATAAATTTAAGCCCTGTGATGCAAATCTGAAAAAGTTCTTTTAAGAAAATGAATGCTAGTTGAGATTTACGATACCTGCATTTTATAAATATCTAAAATATAATCAAGCTTGTGAGGGTACAAAGAAAATGCCATTAATATTGAAAGAATTTTGCTTGCAAAGAAGCAATAACAACATGTCCTTAATTATTTCTTATCTACGTATTTTGCTCAGTCATTTTTAACTTTATCTTTACTACAATAATAGGTTCCTGTTTAAATACTGAATAGAACGGTATTGTAATTATGTGAGGTGTCTTTAACTTTGTTACATCTATGAGTGCATATAAAGTAATTGTAAAATTATTCGCCCTACATAAAACGAGCAAACGTTCTATTATTTTCTTCGGTGATGGCACTTTGTGAATGAATCGGTATAATGCTGCGGGTGCTGCTGGATAATGAGAATTAAACACAAAGAATTTTTCTGTTGAAAGCATCTTTAAATTCGGTTCATTTGTTTTTTAAATCAAACGTTTTCTTTGGATACATTCGCAATGACCTCATTTACCATGTGCATTGTACAGTGTGAGTGTAAAGTATAGAATAAAATTTATTAAATTTTTATCCTTATTTTTATGCAATTTTCCACGGACAGGTCAATTTTTGTTTTTAAATTTCAATCTTTTGGTATAAATCAACTCTTCCTATCTCTACCAGTGGCGGCGCAATAGGGGCAACTTGAAAATTTTAAATGGTAATGGGGGTCAAAAGTTACATTTTCGCAAAGACTATTTCATCCTCTATGCAGCAATGTAAGCATCTTGACATCGGTCGATTAGAACAGAAAAAATTAACTTTTTAATATTTTTTCTACACTAATAATTTCTGGTTGCATTTTCTATTAATAAATCGACGCAAACAACAGTTTCTTGAAAGCATTACACAAATCCCCACATATTCGCATAAATGATACATTTCTATCCCAACCAGTAGCGGTGCAACGGAGGGCAATTTGAAAATTTTAAATGGTACTAGTAGTCAAAAGTTACATTTTCGGAAAGATCTTTTCATCTTCTATTTAGCAATGTAATTGTTTCTAAAATTGGACCATTAGAACAATCTTTTACCCTTATTGTCTTTCAAATTTTTTAAGTTGCCCCACGATACGCCGCCACTGGTTGGGATACAAATGTATAACTTATACCTAAAGAAATGACCTAAAGAAAGATTTGGATGATACTATCAGGAAACTATTGCTTGTTTCGATTATTATTAATACAAAATACAAGCAGACATTAATATTAATTTTATAAACCAATGATGGATCCATTTTAATGTATTGTAATGTATTGGAATTATTAATTAATAAAAATATATATATATATATATATATATATATATATATACTTAATTTTTTATATAGCTAAATTAAATAATTACCCTTTTGATCTAATTAACAATTTATATAAAAATTATTGTACAAACATCATTTAAAGTCTTATACTACTCTTTTATCTGTTGATAATAAATTAGAATTTAAATACATCTCTATTCCTTATATTTATTTCTTATCTAACAAAATTAATAAATTACGAAAACATATTTAACACAAAATTAGTTTCTCTACTAAATTTAACCTTAAAAATATTTTCTCGTCTTTTTATAATTGTTTAGATTTAAACGACAAAAGTGGTATTTATCAACTTACTTGTTCTTGTGATAAATTTTATATTGGCAAAACATTCAGAAATTTTAAAATAAGACTTAAAGAACACATGCGATATATAGAAAAACCAGAAAAATATAATAATAACCCAATTTCCATAAAATCTACTTTTGCTTATCATGTTATTACAGAAAAACACTCAGTTAAAAATCAACAACTTATTCATCCCTTTAATGTTAATAATAACAATAAACACATTTTAGATATACTCGAAAATATTTATATTCACACCACAAATCCAAACTCACTAATTAATAATCAAATTAACCTTTTCGAACTTTGTTTAAACTACAAAAATTAAAACATTCTGCCAAATTTAGTTATCTTCCTTTTGCGCCATCTTTACTTACTTTTTAAAAATAATAATTTTATGTCAATTTGACTTTTTCAAAAAAGAATTAATTTTTGAATGTAAGTATAAGATTAATTTATTATTATTGTTAGCGTTTTTTATTATTTTTATTTTTGTACAGATTTTGTCCGAAGATGATTTTAATTTAATTATAAAATCGAAACTGGTAACAATTTAATAAAAATATAAGTATTGGCTGACATATATATATTTTTATTAATTAATATTAATGCTGAAAAATATGCAAAGTAATTTTTTAATTTTCCTGTTCTAATCGACCGATGTTGAAGATGCTTACCTTGCTGCATAGAGGATGAAATGGTCTATAACTTTTGACTCCCATTGCCAGTTAAAATTTTCAAGTTGCCTCCCTGTTGCGCCGCCACTGGTGGAGATAGAAAAACTTGATTTATACCAAAAGATGGGAATTTAAAAATATAAATTGACTTGTCCGAGGAAAATTGCACAAATACAAGGATAAAATTTAATTAATTTTAATTTTATTCCATACTTTACACTCACACTGTATATGCAGGATGACAACTAAATGTGCTATAATTTTTAAGCAATTATTTGATTTGATGAATTAAATTTAAATTAATTATGAATTGTTTGTAATGACTGAGGCTAATGACACAAACTAACAACCTACAAAATTACCTACTTGCATTCGTTCAAGTTCAAGAATCCACTGGATGAAAGTTTGTAGTTTAATTTATTGTATTTTTTAAAAATAAAAGATTAGTCGTTCTAGGATAAAACAAACATTTGGTCTGTTCTGATGAATCGCAATACAAAATAATTCACAATGATGATACTAACAATAATAATATTTTAGCTCTAGAACTTCTAACCTCATGGCTTGTTTGTTTTAAGGGCTGATATTTTCTATTTGTGCCATTATTTTCATCGATACTTTCTTGTTCTAGGTTCCTTGTTTCCAACTTTTTAATTCGGCGTCCTTCAACTTTTCCTCTATAGCTTCCAACCTTTCTTTCTGGGCTTGTTTATTATGCAGAGTTCGGAATCGTAGAAAACCTAAGCAGACACTACTCTCCTGCACAAACGTATTTTTGCTGCCAAGAAGACTTATTCAAATATCAGCAGTTGTTTTATATTGCTATATTTCATTCGCTTATTGTTATCTCTATAGATATTCGAATTCGCTATCTTCTTCAAATTGCATTTTATTTCTTCTGCCATGATAACTTGTAACTTATGTCCATCTCTTTACTTCCTGACCACATAACAGTGTCAGTACCCAACTGAAAGGCATATCCTCTTGCCTTTTTTTTCAACTTTTAAATACCATTTTTACTTCCTATAAACATTAAAAAATATCGAGAAAATGATTGAAGACCATAAGGGAAAAAGAAAATAATAGGATGTGATTTTAATGCAAGGATATGAAAAAGAAGGAAATTAGCAATGGAGAAGAGAGAAAAATATTGTCAATGGAAAAAATGTAAATGAACAAAGAATAAAAAGGAAATGGAAAGATACAGAGCAAAGATAGAAGAAGTACAAGACACAGAAGTAAAAGTAGAATATCAATCAAACATGGTAGCAAAGGGAATGGAGAGGTAGCAAAACAAAAGCCACAGAATATTTAAAAAAATAGAGTAGAACAAAGAGGGTAGACTAAAATGGGGAATAGAAAAATAGACATAGAAGGGTTGAAGAGAAGAATTTCAAAAGGAAAGAAGAGTATAAGAAAAAACTGGAGAAAAAAATAAAGACTATAAAAAAAGTATAGAAAAAGTGTCAATGCGTAAAACAGTGTCAAATCAAAACAAAATTTCTTTTCTCGATTTTATAGCCAAAACTTCGGTCTTTAAATGTTTAAGGAAAGTTCTTCCTTGTTCTCTAGATTTCTTTTATCTCAGGTTTTTATTACGTTTTTGTTTGTCTGTCTTCTCGGCATATATGCTGCTTGTTATTCTCTCTTGTACGAATTATATCGTTTTCTTCTCTATTATTTTTGTATAAATCTTGAAACTTATTGAGGATAAAAACTGCTGGATAGTTACTACATTGTGGTAGTTGCTCTTTTAACTATGAATACTACCTTATTCATTTTCCAGGTCAAATTTTTCTAGTTTCTTATGCTTTCTTGCAAATCTCCTAGAGCTAGTCTATCCCTCCCTTCCTTAAATGTTTGATCATTTCAGTTCCATTTGATCTTCACTATTTGCCTTTCTCGTGATTAAGTTCTATTTCTTTTCAGATGATGTCTTCTATTCTATTTATATACGTTTTTCTCTCTGTTCGTCACTTATTTCCTGTTCTATTGTTTTTTATAGTATTTCTTTTCTTTTTCTGCTTTCTTTGTCCTTACTATTCACCAAATTTTTTATTTTGTTAAGTAGATTTCTAGTGTCTGTTTTGCTATTCAAACTGCTTACTTTTCTTTTCATTCTATGGCATCTTGTTCATTAGTAGTTGTGAAATATTTTCTACCATCTGGTTCTCTTATACTTTTCCATTTCCGCATTTGACTCCACACGTTTTCTCCGCTACCTCTTTTATAATGTCCCTGAAAGTTTTTTCTTCCACTAATGTACATTTTTCTTCTATTTTTGATCCAAGAATATGTGGCCTATTAATAAATGGTTCGTTTGGTTTTTTCCATTTTCGTTCAGGATGTCTTCTCTGTAACTTACTTACTTTTCTTGGCCTCTGTTTAGGTCACTGCTTACTCGTACGTCTTAGTCTCCTATGTTAGAATTTTTCCTTGGGGCTCTTTTTATCTATTTCCTTCTGTATGTCTTCATAAAATGTTTCTAATATCTCCGCCGTTGTTCCTTCTGTTGTAGCGTATATTTGTATTGTTACTATCACCATAATTCTGGGAGATATTGATTCGTATTTAATTACTCTTCTTTTGTTTCATTGTTTACGATTACCCCGCTCTATGTCCGTGAGTACAGTACGCACAAGTTTATTTTAATATAACCTTTTCTTATTTTTTGGTTTTACTTTTTACTGACTAGGACTATTTTCCTTTTTTTAGTTCTTCTATTAATTCTATTTCCTTTCCGTTTAGTGGTGTTAATTTCTATACGGCTGTTGTGATTGCTTTGCGTTGTTCACACGATTTTCATTACCCAATCTATTTTCTAACAATGTTAATAACTTTTACCATAAGATTAATTTAATATCGACTGAAAATTATCAGACCATTATCAACAATTTGTTAGATGAATACCATAGAATTCCTCCAGTAAACCAACGTCGAATTTTTTCGTGTTCTGATTTTGATAGAAGTTGAATTATCGGTATGAAGAAAGCAGGTTTTGTTAAATTGGAAAAAGAGTCAGTAGACATTAATATCGACTTCTTAGGCGGATGTAAATATTAGACCGATTTTAAACCACAAGTCGGTTACTGTAGATTGAACGAAACTTTAGACTATTATGTGTCGATGGTAACAATTTATCGACAAATTTCATCTTTTGGGCTATATGCATACAGTCCAAGTCGACGTATTTCTCTAACTTTTCCACAGAAAACTGGCATACTGTCAAAAGTGACATGGTGGGCTTCATGAGTGGAATGAAACTGTCTTTAGTGAGGGATGTGGGTTTTGGAAATCTCCAATTTTCGAAAGTCGTCACACAGTCACAACACAAAATTGGGTGGCGATAAGTATTGGGTGAAGATCACCTCTTGTGTTTATGTGAGAGCGATTGATGTTTTAGAACGAGCATAATGTAAGGTCGTAAAGTACGAACATTAGAGAAAGGTTGTTACAGCAAGCAGTTGAAAATTTTGCTCTGTGCCTAAGAGCAACTGATTTATAAGTTGATAGGTCAAAATCTTCAATTTTGTCAATACGACCTGATAGTTTAGACAACTCAGCTTCAAGTTGCACAGGATGAAATATCAAGGCGGAATATAGACTAGGTACCTGATCAAAAGCATATCACGAAGAATAAAACCTTGTTATTGTGTGCGGGGATGCGACACATTATTAGTTCTTGTTATTGTTGATTTTTATTAAAGTTTTATCTTTTAATACTTAATAATAAATTGTACCAAAATTCGTAGTATTATTATTTTGAGTGGTGCATTCGGTATGAAAGTGAATGTATTTATTGTTTCTTATTTAACAGACTACGAGCAAGTGATAAAATGAAAGTCTCAATTCTAATTTGGTAACTTTACATGATAAAAATTTAATAACAAAATCGAAGCATACATAGAAATACGATTTATTTATTTTTAACATTTAACAATGCAACTAATTGTTTGTTAATTTTATTCGTAACAATGTTCAGAAATTTACTTAGTCGTAATGTATTGAATTTTGTTACACCGAATATTAAAGGATTTAAAAAAATAATTAGATTTCATTAATGCAAAAACGGCATCTAGTCATAAATTGCAAAACCTTTTATTTATTTATGAATATTTGTCGATGTAATTGTTACCGACTGAGCTTCTGTGAAATAGTCATCTGTTAGTACAACTTTGAATGTTTTTGCTAATATTGTAGAAAACTTTACGTCTTCTATATATTTTTTTCTTTTCATTACTAGATGGCGCTAATTCTAAAAAATAGTTTGATTTGCCAAACATTTTTGTTTGTACATGTTGACATACATTTTTGTACTTCGTGTTACATTTTCGTTAATTTTTCAAAAAATTTATCATTTTCTTAGAAATAGTGATATTGTAATGTAAACTTTATTTCCTAACAAAGCAGCATAATTTAACCAATTTCGACAATATACAATTGCGATATATACCTAAACCATACAAAACAAAATAAAATGCATAATGAACAGTTCGTCGTACGTCCTATATTTTTATTCTTAAGTTTTAAAATAATGTTGTAAATATTTATAGATGCACTGCACAGTAACTTTTAAAATTAGGAGTTTGTCAGGAAATGTTACGGTTTGAAAATCCCTTTTCTTCAGAAATTACAGATTTAGTATCAGTAGCGCAGAAGTTGCAAGAGTAAATGTTGATATAGTGACATTATTAGTAACTTCCTCTTAGAACTCCTGTTATCCTGACACAATATCGGTTATTCCGAAGTAGGTAGTATTTGTAAGAGACTTTCCTTCGTGGTATTATTTATTTATTTTTTCGTATGGTACATTTTAAATATTGTATTGTGATGTAATAAGTGTTATGTATAGTGCCCCAAAAAAGATCAGTATAAACCTGTATAGTGTGGTGACGAAACCAGGTGCAATAGTGAATTGGTTCGTCTTGGCAAAGCATTTGCTTCAAGGTTTAGGAAAACCACTAAAACTTAAACATGCCAACCCTTACCTACCTTAGTATTCATATGTTATAATATCAATTAAGTGTGTAAACATTATACAAGGTAAATAAGAACATAAAATATAACAGCACAGCCATTGCATGACGACATATAATGAACCGGTCCAAGCGTATTAAAATTAATTGCGTATTTTTTTCCAGACAACTATGAATTAGAAAAGCTTAAATACTGAAATAGAATTGAATTATTACTTTATGTAAGGGCTCATAAGTAGCGATTATGTAAAGTTTTCCTTTCAAGTTCGAATTTCTTTCACCTTAACTGAAAAAAACCAAACAATTTGTTTTCTTATTTATTTATGTGTAATAAATAAAATTGAATTGGTTTAATTAATTTATTCATTTCTTATAGAAGTATATATCATTATTTTGCATTAACATTTGTTAATTCCTTCAATTCCTACAGAGAAGCTGACTCTTATTGCTTCACAATTACCAACAGCTCACAATTACATTTGTTAACCATAAATTAAGTGATTATTTCTAATTAATTTCATATTAATAAACATTGTTGCAACAATTAAGTTTGTTCGCATCATCTCATCTCATACTTAATTTAATTGATAAACACGGATAAATAACACAAAGACAAATGTCACAGAAATTTGTAACAATTTGTTTAACAATTTTAACATTGTAGATTATGCAGCCCATTTTACACGCATTATTTAGAAATGATTATCACATTCGTTATATTTGGGAGGATCGTTAAAAATTGATACAGAACTGCAATAGTTATTTGGATCACTAGTCCAGAAAATGATATTTTGCGAGTGTGAGTGATATTGCCTAGCCGAGGCGCCTAGCCGAAGACGAAGCAACACGAGCACTCGCAAGACATTTTCTAGACGTGTAATCATCAAAATTTTTATGCCGATAAACTTCAAAATATTTACAAAAATTATTCTTAATTTAGTTCAACCATTTATTGCTGGGGATTTATTTTTTTTTGGTTAGGTACCCACTTGTCATTGCATAACGACTTAATTTTCAAATTTAAAATCAATGTGACATTTTCGGTGTAATTTTACCAAATGTCACTTTAGTAAGTCTAGGCCGAGAATTCTGATGTTCCCGTCCGATTTTGAATCCCACAATATATTGTCAATAATGACCGGAGGCATGAAAATGCTATTTTGCATTGATACTTCGGATTGTGACTTTTGGTGGAAGTAAACTGATTATTCGGATCTTTGTGTTTGCAATTATTGATTTGAATTGCAACAAATGCCACCAGTCTGAAGTGTAATCATTTATTTAGTAGTTAAATCAAATATTTCGTTTAACATAAACAATTATCATTTTTATCGGGAAGCTGCTAATCGCAGGTATGTTTTCTCTTTTGTTTTCCAAGTGTTATATGCGGGTAGTTTTTATGTATGGAACCAAGGCTCTGTAGCCAAAACGGTTGAAGGCATCATTCTGGAAATTTTAGGGATCAAATCTGAAGCTATTTCACATAATTTGACACAATCAAAAATTTTTTTGCTCGATAATTTTTGATACGGCCGCCATCTTGAATTTATTTAAATAGCAAGATGGGTCATGTGATATATCATTTGAAAGCTTATTTTATTTACTTTGCAACTGACTAGAAACATTGAAGTTGTATTTGGAGGAAATACCTAAAAAATTTATTCTAATAATTATTTCTGCAATTATTTGTATTATCGCCTTTTTAATTTAGGTGGCGATGCTTTTGACACGTTACCTAGGTGACGTTACCTAGGTAACGTTATAACGTCAAAACATCAGTTATTCTCATTACTAGTTCATTATTATTCAATAATTAGAACCGTCTCGTAAAATGAATCAGCTAACTGAATCAGAAAGATTACAAATTCTTATGATGGTTGGTTACGGCGATAGAAAACGCACGCATAAAGAAGTTTGCCAACTCTTCAATGCTGAAAACCCTGATAGGAATCCTATAGTGAGATCTACTGTGACCAAGACTTTACGACGGTATAATATCACTGGGAGTGTTAAAACCGTCGCAGACAGAGGATAATTCACTGGCAGTATTAATGGATGTAGTTCATCAGCCCAAAACATTAAAGCATATCAGCTTGCACTAAACCATAATAAATATTCAACTCAGTTACAAAGTAAATAAAATAAGCTTTCAAATGATATATCACATGACCCATCTTGCTATTTAAAAAATTCAAGATGGCGGCCGTGTCAAAAATTATCGAGCAAAGAAATTTTTTGATTGTGTCAAATTATGTGAAATAGCTTCAGATTTGATCCCTAAAATTTCAGAATGATGCCTTCAACCGTTTTGGCTACAGAGCCTTGGTTCCATACATAAAAGCTACCCTGTATGTGTTTCTTTAGTTTCTTCCAGGGAATATTATAAGGCAGGTACTAATCTGAAAGAAGGAGACAACGACTTTAGTTATCGCCCGGGCCTTATCGGTTCCGTATTCTTATTTTTTATTTACTTTGTTATCTTTCGTTAGAATTTAGTTTTTCATTTATATTATAAAAGTTCATTTAATTTTAAGTTTGTTATTGGATTTTGATATCTTTTATGTTTTTTGTGTTATTATCGAAAGTATTGGCTATTTATACACCAAGTGCGTTACTATAATGATTACGCCCGGAGAACCATGATTACAGCTCGAGGGCTTTAGCTCAATGTTAAATTGTTTAATTAAGTAAATTAAGATGCGGCAACTCTGCTAGAATTCTATATAGATAGAAGTGACAACAATGTTTTTCATGATGTATGTTGTATGCGCCAAAAATGTTAAGTCAGAAGAATGTATTTTTAAGTGTTTATTATCTCCAATTACATTAAATAAACATACCACTATAGCTTTCAATTAAACCCTTTGTTTAACATTGGTTATGGGCCCAGAATAGTGGTACAAGTTTGTTTAAAAGTTGAGTAACATTTTGTGAGGTTAATAAAAAAAAATTGAAACGAAAAATGGAAATGAATCGTGGGTTGAATGACAATAAATATGGTATACTTCCATTTAATGGTGACAATTTCGACAATTGGAGATTTAGACTGGAGTCAGTATTGAGGGCTGTTGATGTACACAATGTGTTGGAAGAAAGAAAGGATGAACCAGATGCTGACTGGATAAAGAAGGACAACAAAGCCAGAAATATAATTATTCAAAGCGTAGCGGATTCTCATCTTGAATACATCAAGGACATTGGAAATGCTGCTGAAATGTTAATAAAACTGGAAACAGTGTTTGCTAAAAAGGTACCTGTTCAAAGTTTTTCTTATTGAAAGAGCTAGTTAGTTTAAGATATAGCCCGAATGAAGATTTACAAAATCATTTCAGTAAATATGATAAAATTAATAGAGAATTGAAAAGTTTAGGCGCTGTTTTCTCAGAATCAGATATGGCTTGCTTTTTATTATTATCGATGCCTGTTGAGTACGAAAACGTTGTTACAGCTATTAGAACGATGTCTGACGAAGATGATCTTAAATTAGTATCTGTTAAGAAAAGATTATTGGAATTTAAAGATAATAAAGGAAATTCAAGTAAAACTAAAGTTAATTCAACTTCTGCATCATTTGTTGCTTTAAAATCAAATGTGAGTGTCAAATGCTATCGTTGTGGGAAAGTTGGTCACACAAAAAATGTTTGTGGCATAAAATGTTATTTGTGTCATAAACTTGGTCATAGAGCATCAACCTGTAGATCTAGAAGTAGCAGTAGAAATGATAATGTTCGAGCAAATTATTGTGACGCAAGTACATCTGAAGCAAATGAAGTTGAAAATGTAGCATTTTATACAAGTGATAATGGTCATGATAGAAATTGTTTATGGTGGTATGCAGATTCGGGGCCACTCATCACTACATTAATACTGAAGACCTATTAGTAAATAAAAATATTTTGAAGAACCGAAATTGATCCAATTGGCAGAAAAAGGAAAATCGATGCTTGCAACATGCAGTGGTAATGTGAAGGTTATAAGTATGGTGAATGGTAAAGAAATAGCAATTACAATTGAAGATGTTTATTGTGTTCCCGATCTTAGGGTGAATTTGTTATCGATATCAAGAATAGAAAAGGTAGGATTTGAAATTATTTGTGCTGCTGGTACTATCTGTATTAAAAGAAATAATGTTATATATGCGAAAGGTGAACGAATTAATAACCTTTATCAATTAAAATTTGAAGTTAATAATGGTAAAAATGATGGAGCCAGCAATGCAAATTTAGCTGTAGAATCAGAAAGTGATCTTTGGCATAAGAGATACGGTCATTTGAGTTATGACTCATTGGCTAGGATAAATAATTTAAATTTAGTCAGTGGTTTAAAGATTAGAAATAATAAAAGAAATGTACTATGTGAAATATGTGTAAAGGCCAAACAAAAATCTTTCCGTATTATTCAAAAAGTGTGAGGTCAAATAGAGTATTACAATTAGTTCACACAGACGTATGTGGCCCAATTACGCCTGTTTCTCATAATGGAAATCGTTATTTTGTGACTTTTGTTGATGACTACTCTAGATTCATAATGGTCTATGTCATTACAACGAAAGATGAAGTATTTCAATGCTTTAAAAACTATATTGCAAGAGTGACTGCGTTGTTCTGTGAAAGGAAAGTATCAAAAATTAGGTGTGATAATGGGGGTGAGTATACCTCAACATTATTTAAAAATTTTTGTGAGGAAAAGGAAATTGATATTTCATATACTCCTCCATACCCCACAATTAAATGGTGTTGCAGAACGCTTAAATCAAACTTTATTGAATATGGCTAGAGCGATGATAATGCAGGGAGAAATTGAAAAGGTTTTTGGGAAGAAGCAGTGCTTACTGCGGCATATATATTAAACAGGACACAGTCATCCATTGAGAAAAATAAGACACCATATGAGATGTGGCTAAATAGAAAACCTAACGTAACAAATATGCGAGTTTTTGGTTGCGTTGCCTATACGCGAATACCAGATACATTGCGGACAAAATTAGATGCTAAAGGTGTAAAGTGCAAATTTATTGGTTATACGGAGAACGGTTACAGGTTGTGGTCTAAAGAAGAAAATAAAATAATACATAGCAGAAACGTAGTATTTGATGAAGAAAGATTTTCTATTCAAAATAAAGATAAAGAACAATTTATAGAAAATAAAGTAAACGCATGTGATGAAATAGACACTGAACAAAATGAGATTGAATATGAATCAAACCACAATAAAGAAGAGTACACAACAGAAGATGTAGTTCCAGAAGATAATAAGGAAGGTACTAATCAGGACTCAATTGAAGAACAAAACAAGAATGAATGCAGACCAAAACGATCACGAAAGTTACCTACACGTTTGGAAGATTATGAAGTTGATTTTGGGTGCTTAGCGTTATTGAGCGAACTTTATGAGACTCCAAAACCTTTAAAGAAGCAGAAAGAAGTTCTAAAAGAGAGCAGTGGAATAAAGCGATGGTAGAAGAACTAAATGCTTTGGAAGATAATGAAACTTGGGAACTAGTCGACAAACCCAAAATGAAAAATTATTGGAACCAGATGGGTTTACAGAGAAAAAGAGAATGACGGATGTATACAATATAAAGCGAGATTGGTTGCTAGAGGTTTTCAGCAAGACATTGAGGATATATCTCAAATACATGCACCAGTTGCACGATTATCAACATTCCGAATACTACTATCTATTTGTGTCAATTATGATCTATTTTTAGAACAGTTGGATGTGAAAATGCATTTTTAAATGGTTTAATAAAGGATAAAGTTTATATGGAGATTCCAGAAGGATGGAAGGTAAGTGAACAGAATAAAAATAAAGTATGTAAACTGAAAAGGCAATATATGGTCTCAAACAAGCTCCAAAAATTTGGAATGAAAAGTTTAACGATTTTATAACATGTTTAAATTTCAAACGATCAAAATCAGATTACTGTTTGTATACTTACCATGAACAGAACATACAATGTTACTTATTACTATATGTTGATGACATTTTGGTCGCTTGTAATGACAAAGACTTTTAAAGCATGTAAAATTCAAATTGTGTGAAAATTTCAAAATGAAAGAATTAAATAATGTAAAAATTTTCTAGGTATAAATGTTAATCGAGATTTTACTGGAAAAACTATTTCTATAGATCAGACCTTAGCTATTAAAAACTTATTGAAAAGATTTAATGTAGATGATTGTAAGATCTTTAAAACACCAATTGAAAAGAATTTAAATTTAAAGAACAATACTAATGAAAGATTAAAAACTGATTTGCCATTTAGAGAATTGTTAGGTAGTATGATGTATATTATGATGGGAACAAGACCAGACATTTGTTATTGTATAAGTTACTTTGGTCAATTTCTGAATGTGCTACAAATGAACATTTCAAATACTTATTAAGGGTCTTAAAATATTTAAAGTCTACAATCAATCTAAAATTAAAATTTAGCATTTCAAATGAGAGTTTAATTGGATATACTGATGCTGATTGGGCAAACAATGTAATTGATAGAAAGTCTGTGAGTGGTTTTGTTTTAAACTGCATAATAACTTAATAAGTTGGGCTCTAAAAGCAATCAATTGTAACACTATCTAGTACTGAGTCAGAATTTGTTGCTGTCTGTACGGCTGAGTTGCGAATTGATATATATTAAGAATCTTTTAGATGATTTAATGATTAGTTATCGGTTGCCTATAATTCTGTATGAGGATAATCAAAGTACTATTAAGTTGCTTAGAAATTTCGAGAACAACAAAAGATGTAAGCACATCGATGTTAAATTTCACTTTGTTGTTGATTTAATTAATAAGGGAATTATAGATGTAACGTTTGTATGTACGAACGACCAATTAGCTGACATATTTACTAAGTCGCTTGGTTCAGAAAAATTTAGAAGTTTAGTTTTAATGTTAAGTTTAGAGTAGCGGAAGAATTCTGCAGGATTGAGGGAGGGTGTTAGAATTGTTTAATTAAGTAAATTAAGAAGTGCGGCAACTCTGCTAGAATTCTATATAGATAGAAGTGACAACAATGTTTTGACACGATGTATGTTGTATGCGCCAAAATGTTAAGTCAGAAGAATGTATTTTAAGTGTTTATTATCTCCAATTACATTAAATAAACATACCACTATAGCTTTCAATTAAACCCTTTGTTTAACATTTCAGAGATGGATATTTTCGATGGGCGTAATCATTCAGTAACGCCGTGGTGCATACAGATTTTATTTTTCACTTTGTATTCTTAAAAACAAATAAATTGTCATCTTGGGCGCACCAAACCTACGCAAATACCTATATCTGTGGCTATGAAACAAAACAAATTTGTTTATTAATTGTCAAATTTGGCATTGAATTGCAATTATGAATGCCCTACCATAATGTGCATAGAATGCTGAAAAAGCGACTGGTTGTTGCCCGTTAAATCGAAAGCAAATATGAAAAAATATTTAATTCTTTATATTTATTACAAATTTTATTTTATAAAATAAATGTGATTATTTAATAGATCATCAGTTAAGGTGAAACAATTTTTTGAGGGCATAATAATTTATTAGGCCTCTTAGTACACCCTTACTCGGTTGTTATGGAAATGTTTATATATCTCATATCCTAGGGTTATCATTCAATTATAGTAAGTGAAATATACAGGGTGTCCAGAAACTCTCTGACACGAAGACCGGAGATTCCTCAGATAATGTTAAGACAATTTAACCAAATTCACTGGTCGAAAATGCTTCCTAAGAGAGCTAGAGCTCTTTGAAGATGGCGGTTGGTAAAGTAAAAATTAAAAGATAAACTTCGCAAACTTACAACAATATGACAATGAAACACGTAGGTTTACTTTTGTTGGCAGTTCAGAGCCAACTAATTAAAAAATATAAATTTAACTTTAATGACGAAAAAACGAAAAATTTTGAAATCATTTTCTAGAAAACGGTGTATCCTAATGACTTAAAGTAAAATTAGCTTTTAGTACTAGAATACCTGAAAATTTAATGTCTAGTGTCACAAATGCTTAAAGTTAAAGACAAAAAGTTATGCTTTAAAATAACCGTTGACCTACCCAAAACGGACGCCTATGACCGGTACTAGAAATTCGCAATTGATGGAATCGATTCATCTCTAAAGAGCTAAACAAACATGCAGTTTTGCTTTCTAAGTAAGCGTTCTGGAGGTATTTAAAAACTATTTACAAGGCGCCATCTTCAAGAGCTCTAGCTCCTTAGGAAGCATCTTCGGACTAGGTGAATTGTTTAAATTCTCTTAAAATTATCTGAGGAATCTCCGGTCTTCGTTTGTCAGGAGAGTTTCTGGACACCTGTATAGCTATTTATTGTATATGTGCAGCAGAAGCCAGAGAAATAACCCTGCAACTGTTGCCGGCCAAACCTAAGATGCATACATAAAATAATTTGCTACCTTTAATGAATGGAGAGAAAAGAGGTGCAAACATCATAAACGAGGACGTCCTGTTGGCTTATTTTTAAATGTAAGCAAGTTTGCCTCCTCGTCGATGTGGACAAAATATTCAATGTTAGAGCAACTTTGAATGTTCATAGAAATATTGACATATCAAATTACGGTCAAATTAATTGCTTATCTCAAGACCCAATCAAAAACTACAAGGCAAAGAAGGCAAAAGTGCTTGAGTACTTAATGATGAAGGTACAACCAATTTTCTTTTCTTTGTATTTGGTATCTTAATTATTTTAAATATTTCTAGGTTGCTGTCATAATGGGTGTTTGTGGAGGTTTACGATGCAATGAACTGGTAAACTTAAATATTGAACATGTGAAAGATAAAGTTTTTTATCTACATATCCATCCAGAAACAAAGACCAATATGTCAAGAAGTTTCATTGTATTCGACGAAGGATTCTCTGTTAATGTTATGGAGTTATGCAAGAAATACATACGCCTACGTACCTGTAAAGTTGAACTCTTTTCAATAGTATTGCAGATTTTTCGTGCATGAAGAAAGGGTAATTTCTCCACTTCTTTTTATGAAACTAATATTCAACGATTGTTCTGTCATTTTTTACAAAAATCACCTAGAAATCAAAATAACCTAACATATCCAGTTAGATTCTGATGATTGGTCACCGACATGTTACAAAGTGGTTGCAAATAATTGTGTACCATGTTCGAATGTTCATTAAAAATGTTGAAACGCATGGTGGTAAAGTTTCTGAACATTTGCACACGGCACAATTAGTTGGTAACCAGTTTGTAAACGTTTGTTTTTTAGTACTAATGTTGCGAAGGGCCTAATAGTTTGAGCAAACTTTATCTTGCATCTGACTTATGCACGATTTTCTTATTATTTTTACCATAATTTTTAGTTATTGAAAACTGTTCTCTTAAATTATAGTTTTTTAAAGTAGTTTTCTTTTTATAGTTTTCTAACAGAATGTTAGGCCTTCACTAAGAAATGTGGCGAAGGATTCTAATTCAGTTATTGTAATTGATTTGTTAGTTCCCATACATTTCTTGTGTGTTTTATTTTATATTTTTATTCATTTTATTAATTGATGTACATATTATTGTAATTCTTCTATGTGTAACTGTATCCAAATGCATTTATTTGATCATAGTTCATTTAGGTCCCATCATTGATATCTTAATTTTCGATACCTTGAAAATGATTATATACTGCCACGAAACACGGATAAGAAGGAACTTGAATGTCTTTGAATTTGAATCCTAGCACTTCCTAGTGAAGGCATATATCCTGTTAGGAAGCTGCCTAAAAACATAATTTTTAGGTTTATAGCTTTTCAATTAGTGTTTAAAAGATTACCTAGTATTCATTAAAATCTTCATTACCCCAATTGGGGTAAAATGTGAACAATCTTTCCAAGATAAAGTTTTACCATTGATTATAAACTTAATGGTTTTACAAAGATTATGTGGTCTTTGGTTTTACTTTGGTTTTCACTGAACCTCAACGTAATGAAGGTTTCAACAAGTTTCACGGATACTTACTGTTCGGTATGTATAGTTTATTTTCTTGTGGACTTTCTGGATTGAAATATAATTCCTTTGATTAATTATGTGTTTGTTTAGTGTTTAAATATTTTGATGTTGATTATCTCCCTTTTTATGGGATAAACAAAGAAAGTCTAATTTTTATTATCACGTTTTGATTTTTTATTTTATGTTGTTTGTCCAATATCAAATACAAATTGTTTCTTAAAATAAATATTTTACTAACTATGGCGTAATTAAGTTTTTAAACATACAAGATAAGCTCATGTGTTTTAAATCTTATAAGGTGGCAGTGCCGCCATAACTAAAAATTAATTATTCTACGTTGGTTTCCGCAATATTTTTTAATTAAAATGTTTGTCATAGAATCGAGAAGTCAGTTACAACAGTATGTAGTTTGCAAATTATTTGTATTGTAGGATATACCTGTTACAATTTCAAATAATTATAAGGATCTGAAATCGTTGTGACTTCATACAAGTACTCATTGTTGCACTGAGTATTACCATTGTTTTCATATACTACAATGGTATTACTAAGGAAAGGAGAAAAGTGAACATACAAAATCTCCATTGTTTTTCTGTTTGAGCGCTTATTGGATCATAACAAGAAAGAGGTAGTTATTTTCAAGTTCTCATTTATTTATTTTGTGAGGTCAATACAATTATTATGTAAGTGTAATAAGCGATGTCCCAAGTGAGCAATATATACCTATACCATTACCTACATATCTTAATGAAACCATTTGAAGTGGTGAATTGGTTCGTCCTGACAAATCATTTGTTTGAGATTTACAAAAACCTAAACGTACCAACTGTTACCTACCGTAAATACTTAAACAAATGGTCTTGTGGGTTTTTGTGGTCTGGAAGGATCTTGATAACTACGTCCAGAAACTAAATTTGAGGCATAAATGATGTTTGTCAAACAAAAATATTAGCAAATAAATTATAATTACACAGAATACTTAAATTTTAAAGTTTGCAAATTCTGCATTTTTCGTAATTTGGATTGCCTATATTTCAGGCGTGATTAAAGTTTTTACAAGTTTCTGGTTGGTACTTAATTGAATTTATGTAGGTACTGTCTACGAATTGTAGTTGGATAACCTGTTAGCTTAGTTTTTGAAATTTTACAATGGCGGCAGTCGGCCATAATAGTTTAAATTTTGTTGGATAGATTTAATGATTCAAACATTTATTTTTATTTTTAATTAAAATATTGTAGTGCAGTTTAAGTCAGTCTTAATAATGTTTATTTTGCTAACTTATACCTTTTTCTACTCTAGGTATGCATAACTGTTGCCGATTTCAACAGAATTATAAGGATCGAAAAGTGTACGACTTCATTTTGTTGTGAACAATAAGAAATATTTCATTAAAATATTAAAAACCCATTATTGCACTGAATGTTACTAAGGAAGGTGGAAAGTGAATATACAAAATCTCCAAAGTTTTTTGTATATGTTTATTTTGGATCGCAACCAGAATGAGGTGAGTTACTTTTCAAGTTTTTATTTATTTATCTTGGAAGGTCAATACAATATTATGCTAGTGTAACGGTGTTCCAAATGAGCAGCATACTGCCGTGCTTACTAAAACACAGTATCTATACATTTCATAGATCGGAGAAAATGAAAGTTGTATGTCTTTTAGTTTTGCCAAATTCTTTAAAGACGATATTCCAACAGTATAAGTTAATTTGATATGTGTATATGAAGCAATCAGCCACATTAATTGTTTTATTGAAAAAAGTCAAAATTGATAAAAGTGTTGATACTGTGTTTTAGCTAAGCACTGCTTTTCATTAATTACAATTAATTAACATATAACTGAAACAGTATACATACAGCAAAGTTATATTTAGCAAATTTTCTTAAAGTATTAAATGACGTATTGAAACATCGATGATCTTATTCTGATTATTAATATCAATAGTTTGATGAGAAACAATAAAGTATTTCTTTAATATTTTAATTATGATTCTTTGGTCAAATTCTGTCGGTAAAAATTGAACGAGAATGCATTTTACTTCTTAATTAATTTTATTTATTAAATATCGCATAAATCGATATAGATCTATGATCAATGCTTGAAAGTTATTTTTGCAATTTGGGTTGCAGACATACTAGGCGCAATTAATTTAATCAAGCTTAGGTTGGTAGTTATGTCAAGATAACATGGCTTACAGTTTAAATTTTGTAATGGCGGCAGTCGGCCATAATAAGTATTACTGCAATTTGTTTAGAATTATTTATTTATTCAAGTTTATTTCGGCGATATTTTTCTAATTAAATTGTGTTAGTTAGAAAGTCAGTTGTGATAAATTACTGCATTATTAAAACTACTCATCACTGTATATTATATACTGATTGAAGAGAAAAGATTTTTTATATTCTATATGTTAGATGTGATTTTAGATTTTGGGTTAAAATTAACTGAGACACTTTTAATTGTAAGACGTTTACATACAAAGGGATGAAGAAATTTATAAATGCATTGATTAGTGGTGTTTTGTTAAGGATTCAACAAATAACTCAAATTACTACTACACTGAAGTTACATTATTAGAAAGACCCAATACTGCAGTATACTGATTTTTCTAAAGTAAATGTAAACTTAAACATATTGAGTGTTTTATTTTAGATCTGATTGTAGATGTTTGGATTAAAGTTTAATTAAGAATCACTTTATGTACAAAAAAGAGGAAATTAACAAAATGGTGATAATAATGTTTACAATGAAGTTTAGAACACCTCCGGCTAAGAAAACAATTTTTACATGTGCAGATAACGATGTAACACTTAGAAGTATAGGTACGAGGTGAGTTATTTTAAAGTTTCAATAATTACTCCGGATAATTTAATTTTGTAAATATTGAATCCTCCGATGTTTAGATTGTTGCTAAACTGCAATAAATTGGCTTTGTTATAGATAACAGGGTAACAATTTATTTTTGTTTAATTTTTTATATCTGAAATATTTTTGATGTAATTGGGGGTTTCAGGTATTTTGCGAATTAATAGAGAAGAACTGTGGTCAGGACCCTTGGCCCGATTTTTGGAGACAAATTCAATGGTTTAAACAGCACTACGAAATCTCGACTTCGTTTGAGAGATACAGAGTGTTTTGTTTATGCCGTTTTCTTTAAAGCTTCATAACTTTTTGTTTGTGAATATTTTTATTTTAACCAAAACAACAACAAAACAAAACTCAAATTTATTCTAGCTTAATTTGTTTTCAGAGTAACAGACCAAACATGCATTTTTAAATGGAAACCATAGTTGGCTATGATTGGAATTTTTAGCTGAAAATATGGTTTCATATATTTACCTCGACAAATAGTATAAACGTTTTGAAAAACACCTCTTGATAAAGTCACCTATGAACCCTTGTTTACTACGCGCATTCGTTGCTAGTTTTGGCACTTCACGCAATTGTTTCTTCTCTTCTTAGTGTTTACATGATTTTCAGTTTTATATGTTGAAATTTAGTGGTTGCAATGCAACAAATCTTGCAGGTGCAAGAAAAGTTTTACGCTATTTTACGATGAAAGATTTCAAAGGAAACCTTTGGTGAAAACTTCGCTAGACAGTGTCGCCAACTACATAAAAATACATTTATCACATCAGCTGAATCGTTTGTTTATTTAATAGGTGCACAAGTTAGGAGTTTTGTAAAGTGGTATTTGCAAATTTTAAAGTAATTATTAACTTATGCTTAGGCAGATAGACCATAGATTCACCGTGTGGGTAGCAGCTTAATACTCTTCAATTTTTAGTTCGTTTGGTAATTTTCTTAATATTGTGTTGATTTTATCAGTTTTATTTCATGGACACCCTTACCATTCGAAAGAGGACTTCTTTGTTAACGTTATGAATTAATAAAATACAGGGTGTTCCATTTAAAATGAGCTTATTTAGATATTCTCATGATTAACCTGTCTCGTTGGTAAATTAGTTATTCTCATTTAACACTTCCTGTTTTAAGAAAAGTAGATACAACTCTTAAAATATATTTATCGGACTATCAATTATACATGATGTCCCACAGCAACTTTGTACAATTAATTAGTGTAATTTCAACTCGTATGACAAAACTTGTGAAACTTTCTGTAAGTTACTTATTGTTTTATTTATTTCTATTTTTATTTATTTTTGCTTTTATTGTAATGCCTTTTGTTATTATAGGAACAACGCGGGTTTCCACTTTAGACTTTAGACATTTATTTTTCTTTCAGAATTTCTTAAATATTGCGTTTGTGTTTTTTAGCAAAACGTGATTATTGTTTGTAGGTTTTAATTCGAATTCAGAGCTTAAAATTGATTGAATTATAAAAAGTTTTAATTTTAGGTAAGATTTGTTTTTGTAGCGTTTCTTTAATATTTTAAAACCACTATTTAATTTTATTTTTAAGATTTTGTACGAGTATTTTTGTATTTCGGTAGAATTTTTTAAACAAGTTGTTACCTACTTAGAATTTCGTGTGACAGAAAATTTTAATTTCTCTTAGTATTTTTGAAATTATCTTTCACTTCTTAATATTTTTTATAGATTAATTTGTTTATTTATTTTGCCAAATTTGCATCTTTATTGCATGGTTTGCAAAAATACCATTACACTCTACCACTAGTCTATGTACCTACTACTATTTTAACGTATAACTGATTGAAATTATTTTAGTACGAGCAAATGAATGGTGTTTGTTTGATGTCTTCATTACATTCAATTTTAATGGTCTTGAGATGGAATTCGTGTCCAAATTCTAAATAGACGAGAAGAATTTCAAGGAACTGAAAGACAATAAGATAAGTTTTTATTAGTTACTTTTTACATCATGTCTTATTTCGTTAATAGTGTTCATTTTCTAGTCATCAGGGAACACTTTTAAATCAATTTAATTTGCTAACTAAACTAATCATTAAGCTTCGTACACCTGAACAACAAACCTAACAGAAAACAGAACAACGAACCGAAAGTCAAACAGAACAAAATAAAATTGCGAAAACAAGAAGATGGTGGCAATACTTTTACGCACAAAAAAGTGGAAAATTATAATTTACTAACTTATTATTTTTATTTTGGAAATTTCCTCCGAAATGATGTTAATAAGGACGTCATTTTTCTTGCATTTCTCTGCATCCATATTTATATTTTGACAAATTTTTTTCACATCTCTTGCTTTTAATTTTGTTATAATGTTGTGGATGTCTTGCTTGTCATAACTATTTTTCTGGATAAACATTGATTAATTCAAAACATTTTTCTTGTGTCCACTCTATTATATTGAAACATAACAAACCTTCAAAGGCAGGTCAAAACTAAAAATGCACTGGACTAAGGATCTCCCACTTTACAAGTCTGTTCGCATTTTTGTTTAGACCGTCCAAACCTGCAACATTCTCGCATTTCTTTTAATGTCGGAGAAAAAAAACAAACTAGTGGCAGGGAACGCCGCAAACTGTTGTCGGACAATCTAGATTTGCGAATAGTCAAAATTAATGTCCGATTGCCGTTCAGTTCGTTGTTCTGTTTGTTGCTCAGTTTGTTGTTCAGGTGTTTACGAAGCTTTATACATTGTGGAATACCCAAATGGAATAAATTCAGTAGGTCTATTATAATACATTGTTTTAGAAATCCAGAGACACGTCAATTTTTAGTTCTAAATGACATCTTTGACGTATAAATGTCATCCCTAAATTTCATCCTTCTTCGATGACAACTGCAACCTAAATTTTCAAATTGAAAGTAGGGCTTGAATACTTCATTTTAAAGGGTCTTTTCATTTCTCTATTCAAAACTGCTATGGTTTTAAATTTTATTGCAGAAATTAACGAGAAAAAAAGATAAGGTTCTCCAGGATAAGAAATTCGTTACATAAGAATAAAAATGAATATACAGTGTGTTAATGAATACCTACATGTTACAGATTTTGGAGCTTTTGGAGATGGCGTGGGGCAAACTTACATGTTATTTTACCATAAGGCGTAACGTTAGTTAAAATCGCGTATAACGTAATGGTTTACCTTCAAATAATATAGTATAAATCAATCTTTTATTAACATGACTGTTAATAATTAAGCGCGTAAAGTTTGCAATTTGTTTAAAAATAAACAAATAGTCGACGTTGTGAGGACAAATTTCTTATTGTAATTAAGACAAAACCAGTGGCTCAATTTGTTGGTGCTTGTAACATGTTTGAGATATTCCTATCTAGGCAACGTAAGTCTTTTGAGAATATTCTAAAAGTAAAATGCAACTGTTATTAATGAACGTTTATTATTGCCCATAAGAGTAATGTAAATCGTAGTAAAAAAATTTATCAAGAGATAGCGCTTGTGCCTGTAATTTTAGATGATTTTCTCATAATATCAAAAATACTTTCCATTTTACCACTTGAAATCATTGGTTAAAACCATAATATTTCTCCCTGTTTTAGATTAGCATTTCATGAATAGCACCTTTGTTTTCTAATTGATATACTTCAATTTAGGTACGTGTATTATCTTTATATTATTTTTCACACCGGTCGTTATAGAGCTATAAAAGCACTCAAATGAGTTCTGTATGAAATTTCAGGAGTTCTTTTATAGAAATGATGAAAATTTTTATTCGAACGGTGGTAACACTGAAAACGTCAAGGTGTTATTACGTTCGGCGTGCGGTAATTAATAATTAATTTCAGTGTTATTTATCGACTTATTTCTATTTCACCATTTTTAATGAAACATATGATAAATGCACCTAATTAAGCTTAAACTAGCATTTTAAACCAAGTTTAATAGAAACATTGCCACCTTAGCAATTACACTTCAAAATTCCTAAATTTAAAAACCGCGAAATTTCAATTTAAACAAAAAATCTGAAAAAGCCCAAAATAGAAAAAATGTTATAAAGAATTCAGTTTCATGAAGGCATTTTAGCGACTCGTTTTTCGAAACTGTATAAATCTTATAAATGCGTCTTCTGAAACTGGTTAATTAATATACTATTTATTACCGGTTGTTTTTGTTCATTTTAAGTCAGAAAACTGTAATGAAACACTTGAACAATCTTACTAGAACCTGATGTAAATATTTGTCTGTGCGTTATGTCGTAAAAAGGCTTATCATTCTCGGACATTGTCATAGCCCTAAATCATAATTTTGTAGTCGAATTGCAAATTCTGGATGCGACGATATGGATATTCACTTACTAATGACAATAAACTACACTTCGCTGGTTAAATCATACCTCAAATAAATTAAATTTGTATTAACCTAATATAATAAGTTATTTATGTAGCAAGGGCGTAAGTAGCTGTTTAGGCCCAGATGTACGTTGTGCCCGAGCATGGCAGAATATATAATTTTTACACGTTTCATTATTTTCGTATACAAAAAGTAAAACATTTACAAATAGCGTTAATCTACTGTATTATTACCATCATGGGTGCCTTACATAATTTTTCATTTGTCACTCACAGTGACTGTCAAATTATTACAATTGCAAGCATCAAATTATTATTTAACAAAAACATGGAAGAATTTTTGATATCTTGTACGCCACTAGAAGTGATCGCTAGTCGTGCTTCCTTTGAGGTCAAAAAGTGGTGTCTTGGAAAAAGAAATAAAACATCAAAAAATGTGCTTCAGCATAATTGTTTGAAGTCAAGTATTTAAATCATCAACACCTTGGTTGATTTATTTATGTTGAAGGCCGCTATCTCAATTAATGAAAATCTAGAAATAGCAATTTCAAAAAAAAAGTAACTGTATTCCTAAAGAAATTGGGACGAATACAAACCTAACCAGTTGGGAATGCGCAAGCTGCATTGCCAGGATGAACAAAATAACTGCTTATTTAGCTTAAAAATTTTCGAAATTTGACTGGACTTGTAAAATTTTTTAAAATTTTTTTCAGAACCATTGACCACTTTGCCGATGAGATGACAAAAATGATCGAAGCAAAAAATGTCTTAGATTTTGATGTTCTATAGAATTCGAAGAATTCAACAATCTCAACAGGAAAAAAAAGCTGCAGGACATCCAGACAGACAGACAGACTTTGTGAATTCATAAGATGAACTTTGTTCATCGAAAATTATAAATTTAACAAGGGGACAAATTTTAAAAATTTATTATAGAATCTCAAATAATAGATTTTTAATGATGAAAGTAAGTAAATTGTTTTGATTAATAATATTATACCTAACATAATATAAAAATTGGGTGACTTTAATCATTGGAATTCTTTCAGGACTTGCCGCAGAGAGAAATTGTCACAGCTATCCATTGACGACATTGACAATTTAGGGTCTGTTTAATGATTGTGAAGGTCTAGTCTGGCCTATGTTTTCGAAATAAACACCTTATTTGAATTGTATTCCACATGTTTAAGGTTAGGTTACGGAGATTACACTACTAAAGTTTTAAGAAGGGATGACTGCATTCATGCAGTGAAATAGAAAGCAGTGTGAAGTGCGAATTGCACATAAACGTTTACAGAATACAGTTTTTTAACAGACGTATCAATCATTACAATATTGTTAAAGTTGATTACAGAATAGTCAATACAATATACACCAATAATGGCGATTTGGTTGCATTCAGCAATACATTAGATCAATTTTAACGATTTAAAAACCAGCCACGGGCGCAAAATAGCTCACAAGCCCGCAGGCAAATGTTCTACTTACGCCAAAAATGGGGTTAAAAAGTCAATTTACGCTTGATCGTGTAAAAACAAATTTTTTGCATCCTATATTTAATGAAGCACTTTACACCCGCTTCCGCAAGCGTAAAACGACTCTTTTTCGCTCGATTTACTTTTGCGCCCGCATTTTTACTTTTAGGCCCGCTTTTACTTTTAGGCCCGCATATATCGTTAATACCGAATTTATCCGAGATTTACGATTAATCATTGACAAAATAAGAATAAACGGTACGAGTATGCATGAAAACGACATGAGAATCACTACAAATTATTCTTAAAAAATCAAATTTTAATTAAAGTGTAGAATCTGAATATAAAGCAAAATTTTCTTGTAGAACTGGAGTAAATACAATAAAAGCACATTTTCCGTTGCTTTTTAAGTCGACATCATTTTAAAAGTAATCTTATGTATTTTCATATATTTTGTTGGATTTAGCAAGTAACAAATCCGGAACCACGTTATTTACTATCTCTTTAATACCAGGAGGAGTTTAGAAAGTTCTTCATTATCAGTTTCCATGTCCACTGATTTTGGAAGCTTTGTAATTTAAATTTTTAAATGACGTTTGGAATGCCGGTAATGAAGAACATTTTCTTCTTAATTCTTGTTAGCTACCCTAGAGGTCGCGACCAATTTACGTTCGTAAATTTAAATTTTTTAATTTGTTGTTATTATGCCTTTAAAATAACAACAACTAATCTTATTAGTAGTATTAATTTAAGGTTTTATCGTATTTTTAAATTAAAATAAAATATGTAATTAAAAAGTAAATCTGTTTCGACTTAGTATTACTAAGAAGTGCAAAAAAATGTGTATGCAACACAGGTGTAAAGTACTTTTAAGCCCGAGCATGAAAATTGTGCACGAGCCGGGCGAGGCAACAATCATGTGAGGTTACTTTATTTACACCCTTGTTACATAAATAAACCATGGTACTAGTTTTCTGTGGTACTAGGTAATTTCGACATACGTACACCCTATACGCTGTCGGTGGTGCAATAACTGTTATTGTTTATGCTACTTCAGTTTCATGCAACTAAATAATTAATTTTAATTTATGTTTTTGATAAAAAATAATAACGCTTAATCGAGATTAATCTTATGTTTCATGTTTTTATGATAATCTGTATTGTAGTTTTCAAACCGTATTTATTTATTTTGACCTTCAACTATAATACAAACAAAACGTTGTATTTATTCTGGAACAAATTAGCTTCCTTTATTTGAATGAACTCCATGTGCAAATTGGTTTCCACTAGTACAGCACCTCATTTAAGCGGCATTTTTTGCATGCATATGCGGTCTCTTTGCAATCAGGATCGATTAACGCCAAGTGGCATCTGTTGACAGTGAATTACGGTAACGTATTGCATCCCCCATTAAGTCATTTTTTTATACATCTTTAGAGGTTTGCTGGTGGTCATTTCAACATTTATTGTAATAATTATCGTTAATAAAATTTTTGTTTTTTGTTGATTTTTAAAGCTTACTTCTATATTAAAAAATTAGTGCGAGTGCCAGAGAAACTTAAAATAGATGTTTCTCTAAAACGGTTCAAGTTGTATACTCTAAACTTGGTAAAAACTACAAATGTGTAATGTGTTACATATGAATACTAGGGTGGAGTAAGGTTTGTCATGTTGATGTTTAGCGTTTCTCTAAACCTTGAAGCAAATGCTATGCAAGACAAACCAATCCACAATTTGCACACGGTTTCGTCACTTCACTGTACAGGTTTATACTGATCTTCTGGGGCACTATAAATAACACTTACATCACAATACAATATTTAAAATTACCATACGTTAAATAAATAAAATCTAAAATGTAAAAGTGAACGATAAATATATGATTGAAAATATCCTTTAGCCCCCTACAATGGGACGCCTGATTGTAGAAAAATCTAACCTGCATCAAAAATTGACTTGTAAAGTTAATAACTCTACAAAAGTTTAATATTTTTAAACGGCGTTTTTGATAATATGTATAAGAAAATCTAGAAGATATTTCATCTTCAAAAGCTCCATCTTAGAAACAAAGCTCAAAAAGTATGTTTATTAGAACTATTATCTATTTCTGCACGTTCTATTTGGCCTTAAAATCTGTAACATGTATTCATTAACACTCAGTATAATGCAATTTGGTAATGATAATGTAAAACTAAAAAAAGAAGTCATTATCAATGCAGCAGATGTCAAAATGCACGCTTCCAACATATGGCGGCATTCTGGGGGAATAGAAATATATTCGTTTTATGTAAAATTTTTTACTCGACAATGAAACGACAAAACAGTAAACTGCAAAAATAAACCTAAAAATTAAAGAAGTTGGCCATTATCAGTTTATGCAAAATTGCTGAAACGTGATCGTCATTGTAACAGTAGTTAACAGCTGTCCACTAAGGGGTTAAATTTAGGGATGACATTTATACGTCGCAAGATGTCATTTAGAATAAGCAAATTGACGTGTCTTAAGTTTTTTCTAAAAAAATGCATAATAATGGAGTTACTGAATTTCTTTGCTGTCCCACACTCTATATACTAAAGTTGATACTATGTTTTAGTTTTTTCGTTTTGTGTCCCGATTAATCAATGAATCAAGCTCACACTTTACATGGCTTCCTGTTTTATACAGTGCCAGGTGCAAATCTGAAACTATTGCAATAAATCGTTTTAAAAAAAAAATTTCTGGAACTTTTATCTTAAATGAGACATATTTTACTGTAATTGTCACTTAAGGATAGTCTTTTGTTTTTTGAAATGTGACGTAAGATATATTTTTTAAATTGAACTCCTATTTTTAAAGAACACTGAAATTCTAATACCAAATACGCTAAAAAGTATGATACTGTATTTTGAAATATTCGAGATAATTGCTTTTAAAGTTTTAAAACCAAAAATCTATTTTTTATAGTTTTGCATTTGAAGTTATCCACTTTAATGACGGTATTGCGGATAACAATCAATTGGCGTTACAGTTAACTGTTGGCATTTCTTAGTGATTTACGTGTTCTTTATACCGTATGTCCCGGATAAACTGAAGCATTCTGTTTAAGATGGGGAATTTGAAAAGTATTTATATGTCCCCAAAGTGTTTTTAGGATATTTCCACTATCAGAACACTTAACAATGTCTACTAGAAAACGTTTTGGGTGATAATTTTAAAATTTAATCAAACATTAAAAATATTTAATAATGTTTCAAAACGTACGAGGGTTCGAATCCCTAGTCCGATTTCTTTTTTAGTTGTATTACTATTTTAAAAGAACAGCGTTTAATTTCTATCGGTAAAGAAGCATGAGTTTTAATTTTTTACTTGAACTTGTAATGAATTTATTAGAATATTCACATTATGAAACATTTAGTTTAATTGTTTAATAATAGAGAGTTTCTGGATATCGTAAAATTTTCTGTGCGTGCACATACGTCATTACCACATGCGCAGAAGGAACTCAAGTAATTTTAGCGTTTATTTTACGATATCCAAAAACTCTCTAATTGAATATTATTCTAATAAATGCATTGCCAGTTCAAGTAAAAAAGGAAAACTTTTAATTATGTTTCTTCCCCGATGGAAATTAAACGTTGTTCTTGAAAATAATACAACTGAAAAAGAAAAAAGGCTGATTGAACCCTCGTACGTTTTGAAATATTTATTAAATATTTTTTTCAAATATTTTTAATATGTTTGGTTATATTTTGGAAATTATTACGCAAAACGTTTTCTAGTACACATTGTTAATTGTTGTGATAGTGAAAATATCCTAAAAACACTTTGGGACATTAATCGGACTTTTCAAGTTTCCCATGTTAAACAGAATGCTTCAGATTTTCCGGGACACACGGTTTAGAGATGTCATCAAGATACATATTTTACTTGTGTCTCTTATTAACTCAAGTAATAACAAAGATAACATCAACAACAAATTATTTGTTTCCTTGTACGAACAGTTTTGATACCAACTTTTAACGTAAATATCAAATGATTGCATAATGTCATTTGTAAATTAAAAATCAAAATAAACGTTTAGTTGCTAGGTTCGGATACATGGAAGTTGGTATACATATATATCTAATACTTTGTGAGCGACTTCTTATTGCTAAGTCCGACAACACTTTCCTCTGCTTTTCTGAGAATACAGTTCCGAAATATTTCTGATTTCCGGACCTATTGTTTTTGATATATTATATACTTCATATTTTTTCGGATGTTGAAGCTATTTTGACAAGAAATTTGAAAATCATTTTGTCCAACAAATTTACTGCTGCTTTTATTAGTCCGATGGTCCAAATATATCGAATTTATGAGGTTATGTTTTTCGATATATACAGGGTGTCCGGAAATTATGCGCAAAACTTCGGGTGCTAATTCTAGAGTAAAAATAAAGGCCACAAGTTTCTATAACATTTTTCGAAAACTCAAAGGTAAAGGATCTACAGCACTTATAAGTTAGGATTTTTAAAACATTTTTTTGTTTCTTAACCGATTAATTTGAAATTTGGCACGCTGATTACTCATGCTCATGCTCATAAACGTGCAAAATTTGACGTTCATCCATCAAGCTTAAAGGGCTGGAACCGCCCCTGTCATGCATTTAATTGCTCGAAACTTTTTTGCTTTTGACTTTTTGCTAGTTTCATTCACATGGGATGAAAGATCATTTAAAAACACGCAAAAAAGGTTTACTTGTTTCACCTTTGTAAATCGAGCCGTTTTCGAGAAAAACGACTTTAAAGTTTGTCTTGCACCAGCATACATGATACTGATTTATTTCATTTTTGACATTTCAACGAAGTGTGCCTTGAGAACAAGTGCTATACAGCGTTTTATACTCCTATGAGATCAAAGACAGGCATTTTGAAATAACAAATTATTTATTTATTTTTAATCAAAATCAAAGAATAATTTTTAATAATTTTTGGGCACCTCAATACCTCGCAATTTAATATTAATGACAGCTTTCACTTTTATAATAGATTTTCGAATTGCCTCCCGTCTTCCCTAATGCACAAATTAAGTCTTCTCAAAAAATTACGACGAACTCGAAAAAAATTCCCTCCCTTTGTCTAATTGCTCAAAATTAACGATAATTCGCTCCCTCAACTCTTCTACGCTGTTTACTGGCGTCTGATAATATTAAGGATTTTAAATGGCCCTAAAAGAAAAAGTCCATTGGGTTTAGTCTGGCGATCTGGGGACCCATTCTACATACCCACCGCGTCCCTATCCACCTGTCAGGAAACCGTTTCGTTTAAAATCTCACTTACAGCTACGCCATAATGTGGAGGAGCTCCATCTTGTAACAACCACATTGTTGAATTTCTAAGGTGAAGGGCACATTTTCCAACAGAACGCAATCTTGATTTCTCAAGAAATCTAAGTATGCCTCACTGTTCAGCCTAGGTTACCAAAAATATGGCCCGATTAAAATGATCTCCTACTATGCCAGCCCACAAATTAACGGAAAAATTGTTTTGAAAATTACGTTCCGATTGTCGCATAAGGAGTTTTCATCAGCTCAATAAGTGTTCATTGTGTAGATTTATTACGCTATCGTGTCAAAATCCAGCTTCATCAGTAAAGGAGCAAATTTCCTAAAAAGTTTCATCGCCGTTGTAAAGATCAAGGATCCTATTGCACGCGCACTCGAGCCATAGGATCTTGAGGACTCAAGGCCTGAACTTTTCGGCAATGGTAGGGGTGAAGGAGTTGTTCTTGTAATACCTCGTGCACTGAACTTTTGAAATATTGCCAATTGAGCATCAATTCTTCTTACACTAAGTTTAGGATCATTTTCGATGTATTCTAATATGCCTCGTTCAACTTGAGGCGTTCAGGTTTGTCTCTGTCGACCTGCGTCAGTGTCTCCGTTTAAAAGATCCGAATTCTCCTAGCCTGGTGTGGTTAGTACTAAATAGTCTTGATTGCCGGAATCCTTCTATTTGGGAATTGACGCATTCAA